>JAIUZE010073473.1:0-50761 GCA_022085475.1 Heliosperma pusillum | reverse complement strand
TTCCGAAACTTGCATGGTTGATCTCAATCATATGAATAAAAGAAGAAGACATACCAACAGAGAGACGCGGCCTGCTTTAATGTCCTCTCGGTACACGAGGCAGTTCCTCCTCCAATGCCCAAGCTTGTGGCAATGGTGGCACTCCACGTTACCTTCATCGCTCTTTGTCTTGCCTTGTGAGCTACCGCTAGACTCACCATGCCCACTCTTGCCTTGCCCTGGCTTTTTGAATTTCGGCTTCCCTACAGCTAGGTTAGCCTTAGCCTTGCCCTTACCATTGCCCTTGTTGCCAATCATGAGAACGTCCTGTTTCAGACTCCCACTCAATTTCAGATCACTCTCTGTCTGTACAAGGAGTGAGTGGAGCTGATGAAGACTCTTCTGCATATCATTCATATAGTAATTTGCCCTGAAAAGGGCAAAACCATCATGAAGTGAATGAAGAACGCGGTCTATGACGATCTTCTCATCGATTTTGCAACCAAGTGCCTCCAGTTTCTCGACATTCTCAATCATGTCAAGAATGTGTGGGCTAACTGCTTGGCCCTTCTGGAGTTTCGCTTCAAAGAAGCGACAGGTATGCTCATAGCTAACGATCCTCGGAGCTTTCGAGACTCGTTAGAGAGCGTGGTGAAAATCTTGTTTGCCCTTGGGCAATGAATCGTCTTTGCAAATGGATTCCATTGAAAAGATGAGTACGTTCTTTATCGCACCCGCCTCCATTACGAAATCAATATAAGCAAGTGATTCATTTGCTTCTACATTGGGGTCTGGGTTTGGCGGTAGTGGCTTAGTCAAGTACTCGAGCTTACCGTCAGCAATGGCAGCATTCCGTAATGCCGCCTCCCAGTCCGCAAAGTTGGACCCGTTATTCTTCAGTCGCGTTGACTGATTCATAGTGTCCATGAACATCTTAAGCCAGGACGCACGTCCGAGCGTGGCACTTGGCATTGGGTCATCAGTATGGCCAGCCATTTGTTATTAGCAGTTTATATCTGAATATTTGACTGTGGAAAAAAAAAAATATGATAAGTTTTATCGTTTTAAATTTGAGTCTAATGAAAAACTGATTAATTCGATGACTCATGCATTTATACAATTGACCTCCCTCAAGAATTATATAAATGATCCCAAGACTCAATTTCTGTAAATTGATAAGCCAACCTCTTGGCTAATTCTACTTTTAGAATTCCTGGTCGATAAATTTCTGTAAATTCTATCTATAGTCCATCATAATCACGAGATATTACTCGTACTATAATGTTGAGATAAAATAGGTCAACACTCACTACTTACCCAACGTAGAAGGGGTCATATTATGACTTCCGACGAAGAAGGGGCTCATAGTAGTTTTCCCTATAAAGACTAGTCTCAATTTTAATTTATAGGGGAAGGTCCCATCATCTTAACTTAAATTCATTTTAAGTGAACGAATGTCTAGCAACTCGAGAATGATTTAACTAAGGTGATGGCCCTAAAAGCGAGTGACATCTGTATGTCATGATTAAAATATTCAACCTATATGAATCATTTTACATGCATTTTATCAGGTGGTTTGGTTTAGGCGGAATATGATGCAATTATCTATCATGTGAAGGAAAGAAAAACGAGAATGAAAAACGTAAAAGAAAAAACATGTCCTAGTGTGGCCTATCCTACCAAAAAGAATAAAATACAACTCGGAATCCAACAGATTGGACCCTCGAAGCTTGACTTTATCACCCTTCTTGGTCCATGCAGCGGGAGTGAGCTCCAATCTCCATCTTTAGTCTTCTTTGAAATTACAACAAATAAAATTACATATAACCTATTTATTACAAACTAATTTCAAAACCCAAAACTAAAAATAATGGAGATGCGAGATCTCAAAATACATCCAAGACTATGTTACCATCATTACGGTAACACAATCTACTAAGGCCACACTAAGTTACAACTGATTGTAAAATACGATAAAAATTCATTCAATCAATCCAAACACATTATAAAAGCACCAACTAAAATAAAACATTCAAGACATAATACAGTTATTACGATGTTTTATTATCCAAACCACCATTTAACATAGATTATAATTATGTGGTAATTCTGTAATTACCCACATCAATTACAATCTCGATTCATTTTACTGATAAAATGAACTTTCCTAAACATTTCAAACTTCTTTAAAATGTAAGATATTAAGCATATGTGAACCGTTTCACATTAATTATACACAATCCGAATAATGTACAATTAAAGGCCAAAAACATGAACACGAAAAACAGAAATTTTCAGCATAAAATTTTTCGGCAAAAATTTTTCAAGCAAAACGGTCCTTATCGACAAAATAGGGAAAAATTAATATCCTTTCAAATGATAAAATCATTTAACATCATTTTCATTTTCATTTTAATCTAATCTTTATTAAATTAAAACATCTACAAATCTATTCTATGTTATTTTCACATATTAAAATAACAAAATAAATCTAAATGAAAACAAACACGAAAGGAAATACGATTCTGTAAAATACTCGATCGAGAAGAAATTAAACAATAAAGTCTCTCGATCGACTAATTCTTCCTAGTCGACAAACAAGGACCTCGATCAATTATAAACCTCACTCGATCGAAACACTAAAGTCCTCGATCGAGCAAGCACACCATTCGATCGACCAAAGCAATAGCGAAATCTGCTCGATCGAGCAAAACACAAGTGCTCGATCGAGCAAAAACAGAGGAAACTGCTTCGATCGAGCAAAAACAGCAACTTGATCGAACAAAAACATTGAGAAAACTGCTCGATCGAGCAAGTAAAGCCCTCGATCGAACCAAAAACTCACAAAAACAACTCGATCGAGACACTAAAGTCCTCGATCGAGTCAAACACACAGCGGCATAAACAGTTTCGGTTTATGAAATCAAATTAAAACAATTTCGTGGCCTATGCTCTGATACCACTTGTGGGAAATCCGTATTACCACAATACAATTATTATAGGATTATAACGAAAAGTATTAATTTGATTATGCAAGTCATAAACGAAAACTAGAATAAGAAAAGAGATTTAGAAATCAACCTTCGGTCCTAGCAATCGGCGTAAAGAACAGAGATATCAAGGTAGATATCCTCCTAATCGTTGCACCCAAGATGCTCCGAGAAATACCCTTGTGTTGCTAGAAGTTATCAAAAATTACTGTTAACTTTTGATTTGTGTTTTATGTCAAAAGTTCCTGTCAACTTTTGTCTGTTTGTGTGATGTTAGATGAGATGGAGGCTAGTGAGGAATTAGGTTAAGTTTGAAAAATCTGAATTTTTCTCTCTCCCTCAAACTCACGGCACATGTATGTTTTATATGAGGAGATTTGGTCTCCTCAAATAACAACCCATTGACCCGAAAACCCGAGTGTATCTGGATACCGTGTTTTGGTCATTTTAGCTTTCAATATAATGTGATATCTTATAATCGTCGTTTTATATGGACCGACATTATAATCCGTCATTAATTATAAATATCCGTATATTTATAATTTGCCAATTAATTATAACGGTTTATGTTTAATTAGCTTACATTATATACTATAATTAAATATAACTTTTTATATTCAATTCTACGAATTACAGTTAATTCGTCTCAGCTAACTTTCGTCTCATCATCACATTGACTAACCTTTTAGTCAATTACACTGACGAACCTTTTAGTCATATAATAGGATATCAATATGATTATTTTCTCAAATAATCACATCTCTCAAACACTTCCTATAGGTGTGACTTTTAGGGACCAGTTGATCACCGCCATCTGTATGACAATAACGTCAAACTTATCTAGCAAGCCAACCGTTATTGATAAACGTTAATCAACTGATTATTATACAAAGTATACCCTGTGAACCTACAGAGATTTATTTAAGTTATTGCACTAACTGGAGGACACTAGCTCCAACATGAGTTGGTACACATGGATTTGTTTGGACCTATGAAAGTCAGAAGCCGTGGTGGATCAAGGTATGTGTTCGTCATACTCGACGACTACTCAAGGTATGTATGGCCTATCTTTCTTTTTTCTAAAGATGAAACTTTCGATGAGTTTGTAGTATCAATGAAGCTTGCCCAAAACCAATATGATAAAAAGTTAGTTTCTATTCGTACTGATCATGGCACAGAATTTGATAATCAAGCCTTTATAGAATATTGTAGGGAGAATGGTGTAGGACATAACTTTTTTGCACCACGAACCCCACAACAAAATGGTGTCGTTGAACGTATGAATAGAACACTAGAGGACATGGCTCGCACTATGCTTTTGTGTAGTGGCCTTCCTAAAAATTTTTGGGATGAAGCCATTAGTACTGCATGCTATGTGCACAATAGAGCTATGATTAGACCGATTCTAAAAACGACTCCCTATGAAATTTTAAGAGGGAGAAAACCTAATATAGCTCATCTTCGTTGCTTCGGTAGTAAATGCTTGGTCCATAATAATGGAAAAAGTAACTTAGGCAAGTTTGATCCACGAAGCGACAAAGCTGTGTTTGTTAGTTATTCTAATCATAGCCAAGCTTACAAAGTCGTTAATAAAAGAACATTTGCATAGAAGAAAGTGTTCATGTTGAGTTTGATGAAGATAATGTTCTTGAACAAGTTGAACAGAATGAAGAAGAAGACATGAATGATCCCGAGTTTTTCCTTACAAGGGATGATTCACCAGATATTTATGAAGAAGTTATTGAAGGAATCAATGATGACCTTGATAAATCCGCAAATGATCTTGAAAAGAGAGCTGAGACAATTGTTGATGATACGAATGTCTCTTCTCAAAACAAGGATAAGGAAACCAAAGTTATAACTGATGATGCTATAACTTTGGATCTAGATCAAGATGTTGTAACTAAAGTTGTACCAACTTCAGCTACAACCCCGAAGTCGAGCTCAGGGGGAACCAATCTTGACTCTGAATCATTTGAAGGAAATGAAAGTTCATCAGATGATGATGAACCTAATAACTCCAAGAAACGGAAGTATATGATTTCTCATCCTATGGAAAGTGTCCTAGGAAGTTTGAATAAGGGAGTTCAAACAAGACAAACATTAAATAATTTCTTATCATTCTACTCCTTTTTTTCTACTATAGAACCTACCAACATCAAAGAAGCACTTGCAGAATCCGACTAGATTATGGCAATGCAAGAAAAGCTTCAAGAGTTCGAACGTAATAAAGTTTGGCACCTAGTGCCACAACCTTAAAATCGAACTGTAATTGGTACTCGATGGGTATTCAGAAACAGATGGATGATACATGAGTTATAGTTCGCAATAAGGCTCGGTTGGTCGTTCAAGGATATAATCAACAGGAAGGGATCGACTATGACGAGACCTTTGCACCTGTAGCAAGACTTGAGGCTATTCGTCTACTTATCGCCTTCGCAGCTCATAAAGGAATGAAATTATACCAAATGGACGTTAAGACTGCATTCTTAACGTTTATTTGGAAGAAAAGATTTTGTTGAACAACCTCCCAAATTTTTAAATAGCAAATTTCAAAAATATGTTTTTAAACTTGATAAAGCATTATATGGTTTGAAACAAGCTCCTAGGGCATGGTACGACAGATATCTAAATTTTTATTACAAAACAATTTTAAAAGAGGATCTGTCGACAAAACCCTATTTCTAAAATCTGAGGGTTCTGATTTACTTGTTGCTCAAATTTATGTAGACGATATTATTTTTGGTTCTACTAACAAAAAATTGTGCAAGTACTTTTCAGATCTAATGACCTCAGAATTTGAAATGAGCATGATGGGAGAATTAATACTCTTCCTAGGATTGCAGATTCAACAAACAAAAGACGGTATAATGATTCATCAACAGAAATATGTCAAGGAGTTAATCAGAAAGTTTGGTATGGAAAATGCTCATCCAATTAACACACCTATGGTAATTGACAAAACGTTAACCTTAGATGAACATGGTAAGTATGTCGATGAGACTAAATATCGAGGTATGATTGGTTCTTTATTATATTTAACTGCAAGTAGACCTGATATTATGTTTAGTGTATGTGTCTGTGCTCGATTTTAATCGTGCCCTAAAGAGTCACCCATGATTGCAGTTAAACGTATCTTGAGATATTTAATTGGTACATCTAATTTATACCTTTGGTATCCACTTGATTGTAATTTCGATGTAGTAGGATATTCAGATGAAGATTATGCAGGATATTCTCTGTATAGAAAAAGTACCTCTGGATTTGCTACGTTTGTTGGACCATGCATTATAACTTGGGGCTCAAAGAAGCAAAATTCTGTTGCGCTATCTACTGCTGAAACCGAGTATATAGCTGCCGCATTGGTATGTTCTCAGTTACTTTGGTTAAAGCAACAACTATGTGATTATGGTGTAAATGTTGGTTGTATGCCTATATTTTGTGATAATACGAGTGCTATTAATATTTCTAAGAATCCTGCTCAACATTCTCATACTAAACATATAGACATTAGACACCATTTCTTACGCGACCATGTAGAAAAGGGCAGCATTAAACTAGAATTTTGTAGTACTGAAAATCAATGGGCTGAGATTTTAACAAAGGCGTTAGCTAGAAGACGTTTTTAGATTTTGCGGTTGGAAAATGGTTTAATCTGTAGCAATTAAATTCGTTATATCTATTTTACGAACCTGCATGACTGGCTAGAATAAGACAAGATTGTATGACTGTGTCCGTGTAACAACCCTGATTTCACAACAAAAGAAATGCATAATAATAAATAATCCATCAGAGTATAAATATGAAATAAGGGTCAAGGTGGCGGAAACACCTGACCAATCCGGATCGCTACTAAATCCAAAACTAAACTATTACATTATTAATATTCTCTAAGGAAACCTAGAATCCTAAACATATTATTGATCTCGCCACAAGTCTCTCCAGCCCAACATCCAGACAAGCAGCATCCAAATTCAACCTGAGAATGGGGGTCGACAATCAGTCGGGAGTAACTGGATGCTCTCCCAGTCATGTTTACAACAGGCTGAATTAATCAACAATAAATGATAACTGAAAAATACTCATGAACGACATGTGAAGAAATTACTAAGCATGTCATAATATAATCATCACAAATCATAAATAACAGGATAAGAACTACCAACATGGGAGCGTATAACAACTGCCTCCACTTACCAAGCATAGCGTATAGAACGAACGCCGTTAGAGCGTATAACAACTGCCTCTAACTGTCAGAGCGTATAACAACTGCCTCTGAACGGATGGAGCGTATAACAACTGCCTCCATCGGTGTGGACCGTATAACAACTACATCCACGGTACTATGTATAGCGTATAACAACTGCCTATATGTCTAAGACCTGGCCAGACTCTCGGTGCATTAACTGTACACCGAACGACACACGGGAACCAGAGCGTATAACAACTGCCTCTAGCCAATCCCGAACATAGACCTACGGCAAATCCCCAAAGGGTAGCGTTTGCTCATTCCGATCGGTATTTAACTGATACCTCTCGTCATCTATACAACTAGCCTATAAACCAGAGTACCGTTTAACTGACTGTACAAACTTGTGAATAACATCACAACTCATAACGTAGAACAGTATAACCAACTGAACTATTATATCGAAAAGAGTAACCAACAAGATATAAACTCACAATATTATAGTATAACTAACTATAACACAACATATGAACAAGCACATAGGATCAAAGGTTATAGTACCTTGAACTATAACATTACACTTTAGAATTCATGTTATAGTCTGAGCTACCATATCATCAAGCATAGAATCATGTAACATCCAATGTTATAATACCACCAACTATAACCTTCACTTAACCCTGGTGAAGTTATAGTAACTTCAGCTATAACCTTCACTTAACCCTGGTGAAGTTATAATAACTTCAGCTATAACCTTCACTGAACTTTAGTGAAGTTATAGTAACTTCAGCCATAACTTTCACTCAACTTTAGTGAAGTTATAGCAACTTCAGCTATAACTTTCACTCAACTTTAGTGAAGTTATAGCAGCTCAACTATAACCTTAGTTAAGCGTGTCAGGTTATAGTATCATCAACTATAACCTTCACTTAACTTCAGCAAAGTTAAAGTACCTTCAGCTATAACTTTCACTCAACTTTAGTGAAGTTATAGCACTCCAAGCTATAACTTTATACGTGCGAGGTTATAGTATCATCAACTATAACTCTCTTCCGTCACAGGTTAGTCCTCTATAACACAATCACCGAGGGGTCGACTCCACGGTACAAACCGCCATGTCACCACAACGAGTCTTGTTATAGTACACCGCACCATAACGTCACTTTCAAAGTTATAACTCAAAAAGGTAAAATCAAGGTATCTTACATACAAATTTATAGTTTAATAAGCTATAACCTTAATGATGTAAACCAAAACCCTAATTAACAAAGTAAAACCCTAAGTAACAAAACCCTAGCCTCTCCTTTCAAGGGAGGCTACGACAAACCCTACGGCACCTTCCTAGGGCCGTGAGCCACAAACGAAGGCTAGGGTTCAAATCTTGAACCCTAGTTCGTACCACAACGACAACATGATATTTTAAACAACAATTAGATATACAATTTAAATAAAAACATTAAACATGTATAATAATTACTACACACAAATCAAATCATATAATCAATCGTCATTCATGTTAAATAATTCACTTTCAATAAACACAATTAAAGGAAAAGACCTAGTTACCTTAATTACGCAATAAAGACTGCACTTCAATAAGAATCTCCATAAAATCGCCAATTAATAGAATTCACCTTCTTTACCCATCAAAACAAGAATTCTAAAAGTAGGTCTAACCTCTATACAAATAGATCGCATAAAAAGATAAGGAAAATAATTTATTGTAAAGGTAAGATCCAGGATTGTAAATATATAATTTATCTTTGCATTTGAGAGAAAGAAAGATTCATAACAATGGAGTTACAAGGGAGTAAAACTGAAAAGAGAGAAGGAAGGGAGCTGCGGCAGAAAGTCACGCAGGAAACAAAGATAGAGCAACCTACTAGCTAGGTTAGGGTTTTCTATTTATAAGAGGTTTAAGTGGGCTTTTGCTCCATTAGCTCACAAGATAGATAATCCAATTACAAATCGGATTTAGAATAATTAAAACGCTTGGAGAATTTATATAAGAGAATGAGCTAATAAATTAAAATAGTAAATTCGGACACGGACACTTTAACCCATCCAAAATTAGGCGAAATCGGAAATAATTAAATTGTAACACCCGCAAATGTACCCTATTTTTATAGTAAAAATATTTTACGGATACTTTTCAGCGAAATTTAGTTTTAATTTAGAATTTAATTTTCCGAGTCGAATTTAGAATTTCCGAGTTCGTATTTGGAATTTCCGCGAGATTTCAAGAAAAACCCGTCTTGAGCCGTCTTTGCCTTTATTGACTTTTTCCTTGACTTTTCCACTTACTCTTCATATACTCCCTCACAACCCTAACACCCTCATTCAATCTTCTTCTTACTTCATCACTAAGTAAACCCCAAATCCGTAGCCTCCATATTTGATCCATCTTCGAATCATCGCTACGCTTTCATTTCTTGCTCAAATGCATCTAGGTTCGTCTTATTCTTCCCCTCTTAGCTTCCTCTATCCGTATTGGTAATAAAATTACCGTCTTTCTCGCTTTTTAAATTATCCGTCTTTCTCAAGGTGGATGATATTCATCTTTTATTATCTAATTGTATGTAGGTGGAGACTAGGAAGGTTTAGAATCGATTCAAGACGCGTAAAGGTAACGGTGAAGGGTTACTCGATATCATTTATGTGTTTTACATGATTTCTATCTTAGAATTCGTATTTAGAATACGATTAGAAAGCTTAGGAATTGTATTATTAATAATGATTGTTGTTAGTTGAGGACTTTTGATGATGATTATTGATTGTTGATAGTTGTTAGAAGTGAATTATGAAAATTGAAAATGTTTGAATATATGTTGAAGGCTCACGGGTGAATTGGTAACACATCTCACGGTCGTGAAATACAAGTCAAGGTCGTGACTTGTGCAGTTTCACTGCACTGACCCCTTTTCGTAAAATGATCATATCTCCTTCGTTACTTGCTTGTTTTGGGCTTGTGACATTCCGTTGGAACCGTAAGAGGATAAGATATCACCTCCATTTGGAATTTTTGCATTTGCATGTCTAGAACTCTAGTTATGACCGTTTGAAGTGGACCCATGTTTTAGTTAGTTTCCAAACTTGTTGTTTTGGAGGGGGGGATCTATGTTTCTTATTTATTATGCTCCATAAACTTGTTCTAATGCTTATGTATCATGTATTGATTCATTTTTATCATAGTTAAGTTTATATGATTCCCTATTCTCATGTTTTGTGACGGTTTTTGCTATGTCCCACTTTGAGTCGGTTTTACAAATGATACGGTTTGAGCACTATTTTGTCTTGTGCTTTGTACTCTCATTCCCTTGGCTACCTCCACGTTTGTAAGGCTGTAATGTCGGAATGGGGAGGTATCCTACTGCTTAATTGCATGTGTTAGTGGGCATACGACGACGTTGTTGGGAGGCGAACGCTATGCGTTGATCGACCCGGCCGTCAAATGTTGTGTACTTGAGAGGTGGTGTTATTTGCATGTAGCGTACCGCTTGTTATGAGGCTTGTGCTCTTTTCCGCCTCTTTCGTGAATTGATCTACCGAATTTGGGGTACTCGGCGTCTATTTGATTGACCGAGTCTTGTATGCGAAACGTCATCGCATGTCGAATCGGAAAATGTGATTCCGGGAATCTGGCCAGGTTTAGATTAGGAGCCGTTTAATTATCGTTCCTACCAGGAGGAAATTAGTCTACATATACGAAATGGATTGACTCGTGTATGCGTTCAGGGAAGGTTTTACTCCTGTGGATGCCCATAATCATACTTGCCTTGTACACGATGCTATTGCGTTTCATTTACCGTGAGAGTTGTCGTCTTGGTGACGTTGTCTTTGAATGCGTGATTTCATGATTGATTATTCATGGTCATTGCAAGATTGGGCATCGTCAATGTATTGGTTCGTTTGAATGGATGATTTCATGATTTATTATTCATGGTCATTCCATGATGACTTGGCATGGTTTGTTTGTCGAGTCTCAATCTTATCAAACTTATACCGCTAACGGTGAGATGCAAGCCCTAGTGAGCGTATTCGGTTGCCTAAGAGTGTCTTCTCCGAGTCTTTGAATAACATGATGGTTTCGGTTTTAATTTCCACATGATCTTATTTTTAATTATCGAATTGCCTATCTATTCTTATCGTATCTCACATGTATATCTATATGTATGCATGCTTTACTTTTGTATTTCCTTCTATGTACGTTTAATGTGATATGGCTGGGAGAACCCGGAGTTACTCCCCACTGATTGTGGCGTTCATGTTTTTCATGAATGAACAGGTTGCTTGCATGGATGGCTTTTTGCTTATGCTATTTTGGGTTCGGGTGTGAGCTAGCGGGCGTTGTCCCTGGATGAAACACCTCTAGACGTTGTTTAGCTAGTTGCTAATTACTTTGTCTTTTGTTAACACTTTGAGAGACTACGTCTCTTGTGGTATTTTTATTTAGTTTGTAATATTTTGACACTCCTCGTATTTTTCTATCTTGCATGTATAAAGGTTTTTTAAAATACCGTATTTCCGCAAATTACTTCACATGCTTGTATGTTTTATATTTCCGCATTCGCGAGGGTTGTCACATGTCGTCCTTTATCTTGTTTGGTAATGAGATTACCGTCTTTCTCACTTTTCAATTTATCCGTCTTTCTCAAAGGTGAATTATATTCATCTTTTGTTGTCTTTTTGTAGGTGGAGACCTTCAAGACCCCGACAAAGACTACTACCTAGTGGAGGAGGACCTAGACGTCGATTTAAGACGCAAAAAGGTAACGGTGAAGGGTTACTCGATATCATTACGTGTTTTAATGTGTTTTCGATGTTAGTGAACGTATTTAGGATAGGATTAGTATTCATAGAAATTGTATTTGTTGATGATGGTTGTTGTTTGTTGATAATTGTTGATGATTATTGATAGTTGATAATAGTTATTGATGATTGTTGAAAATGGATGTTGAAGCTCTTTGTTCTCGGGTGAATGTGTTCCCAGCCGGGTGCCCGGCCGCCGGTCCCCCTGATCGGCTGGGAACACGGCTGACTTTTACGAGAATTTTTGGTGTAGTGTTGTTCCCAGCCGGGTGCCCGGCCGCCGGTCCCCCTAGCCGGCTGGGAACACGCTGTATTTTTGGATGATTTCGCTTGTTGATGATGTCCCAGCCGGGTACCCGGCCGCCGGTCCCCCTGACCGGCTGGGACTTACTGCACTGACTCCTTTTCGTAAAATGATCATATCTCCTTCGTTAGTTGTTTGATTTGGGCTTGTGACCCACCGTTGGAATCGTAAGAGGGTAAGCTATCACCGCCATTTAGAAGTTCCGCATTTGAATGTCTAGAACTTTAGTTATTACCGTTTGAAGTGGACCCTTGTTTTAGTTGGTTTCCAAACATGTTGTTTTGAGAGGGGATCTATGTTTCTTATTTATTATGCTTCATAAACTTAGTCTAATGCTTATGTATCATGTATTGATTCATTTTTATCATAGTTAAATTTATATAATTCCCAATTCTCATGTTGGTGACGGTTTTTGATGTGTCCCCATTTGAGTCTTTTTTACCTTATGTATTTGATGTGAGCACTAACTGTTCAGTGCTTTGAACTCTTATTCCCCGGTCATACTTTATACCCGTTAGACTTAAATGACGCAGCGGTGAAGTGAAACCGTGATGTCGTTGCGCATTTGTTTGGTAGGGATATGACGACGTTGTTAGGAGGCGAACGCAATGCGTTGATCGACCCGACCGTCAAATGTTGTATCCTTGCGAGGTGGTGTCATTGCATGTAGCGTACTAGCTTGACTTTTGACTATAGATCTCTTTCTGCCTCTTTCGTGTGGTTTAGCCGAATTCGGGGTACTCGACGTCTTTGTATGATCGAGTCTTGGATGTGAAACGTCTTACCACATGTCGAATCGGGAAATGTCTTATCCTGAGAGTCTGGCCAGGTTTAGACTAGGACCGTATTATTATCGTCGTCCTACTGAGAGGATTAGAGTCTTGTGTGTACGAAACATCTTATCGTACACGATTCCGGGAACTGTCTTATCCCGTGAACATGTTTGTCTAGGTCATGAGTATATGAAACGTCTTATCGTATACAGTTCCGGGAAATGTCTTATCCCGTGGGCTTCCATTGGCTTGTCTTGCTATTGTACATGATGCTAGTGCGTGCCAATAACCGTGAGAGATTATGTTGTTATATCCGCATGATTCGATGGTTGTTTGTAAATTGAATTATACGTGAACATTGAGTTGGACTCTTGCATGAAATAGATGATTGACGTGGTTTATATGTCGAGTCTCTATCTTATCAAGTATATGCCACTAACGGTGAGATGTAAGCCCTAGTGAGTATATAGTTGCCTAAGGGTGTCTTCCCCGAGTTTGTCTATAATCTGATGATTACGGTTTTGTACTTCATGCGCCTATATCTTTATATATTGAAATGCTTATTTATCCTTCTCGTAATTCACATGTATATTTATATATGTATGCTTCTACTTATGTATTTCCGTTTAAGTATGTTATTTGTGATATGGCTGGGAGAACCCGGAGTTACTCCCCCACTGACTTTGGCGTTCATGTTTTTCATGGATAAACAGGTTGCTTGCGTGGATGGATTTTGCTTGTTGAATTTTGGGTTCGGGTGTGAGCTAGCAGGCGTTGGCCTTGATGATTCACCCCTAGACGATGTTTAGCTAGTTGCTAATAACTTTGATATTTGATAACATTTTGAGAGACTACGTCTCTTGTAGTATACTGTACTTTTGTTTGTAATTATTGACATTCCTCGTACTTTTCTATTTGCATGTAAAAAGTTTTAAAAACACCGTATTTTTCCGCTATATAAATCACATGCTTATTATGTTTTATTTCCGCATTCGCGTGGATTGTCACATTAAGAGACTAAAGGTTTTGACAAGGAGCAAGCTTAGGCAACCAACTCAAATCATAGTTATGTCTTCCCCTTCTTGGCATCATCGAAAAGATGAAAAAAAACATGAAATTACTAGAATAATAGTAACCACGGAGAGAATTAAACAGTCACATAAGCATATCATAGCAAAAGAAATTGTTCAAACGCCAAGTAGTGCAAAATACAAACTGTTTAATACAACCACCACAAAAAAATACCAACTGGGCCTAATAAGGATTGTTTCAAAATAGGGCAAGGAGAGGGGAAATCAGGGGGCACGTCCATTATTAACCATATTAGGGTTAACATATCCATGACGGGTTCAGAACGCGAGGGAATCCAATTGATCAAAGAAAGATCGAACATGATTAGCCTGAGTAGTGAGGCAGATGTCGAAGTTGACCAACTTGCGAGTAAGAGCCTTCGTAGCTTCATGAACAACATACATGTCCTCCCGCATCCTCTTCCCATCTATAGCTAGCAAACCCCCTTGACAGACCAAAACTCTCAACCTGTCATGCTGACGATACATCTCGTGTTGGACATCCAGCAAAGTTCGCTTCATTGATTGTAAGCCATCATCAATACGTTGCACCCAGGACGCCACATCTGCACTGACCCCACCTGCCCCTGCACTACTACCAGCCAAATTCCCCTGCTGTGTTACATTAAAACCCGAGACCATCCCTGTCAATACCAATGCCTGTGTCTCAAATTTCTCCAATATGGTAGACATAAAAGCATCAAACTTTGTGTCCACAAGCTGCATCACAGAGGAACTTTCAACGGGTTTTTCTCCGGGTTCCTTCTTAACCACAAACACCAACTCCGGACCCACAGCACCAATACCCATAAACTTTAGAAACTTGTCCCAAATACCATCGCGTGACAACAACCCATAACTGTGCGAACTAACAACCTTTTTAATCTCCAAAAGACGAGAGATCCACATACCATAAGGAAGATCAATGGTAATGGATGGCTTGTCCTTGGTGACCATCATGCTTATTTGAAGGATGCAATGAAAAGCAGTTAATGGGAGATGAACTTTCTTGGCCTCTAGCCAATGCAGCACAACAACCATCTCATAACATGACACCTTATCAGGAACACCCTTTCGTGTTAAAATAGTGTTCCAAAGAAAAGTGAAAGAGAATTTCATTTTAGAAGAGAAGTTGTGAGTGAACACATGACCAACCAACGAGACATCACTATCAAAATATCTTTTGACCACCATCTTTTCCTCCTTAGACACGTTATTCCATTCTTGACTCGGGTTTATTTCGATTCCATCAGCAGGAACCCCAAACGCCGAGCAGAAATCCGGAACAGAGACAACAACTTCTTCACCATTAACCATGGCATTTAAAAACCCTTTAATAAGGGAATTAACGGCATAAAATTGAATTACCTTAACCGGATATATGTGACCCGAGAACTTACAGCTTTTGGACCAACTTTGAAAATCCAAGAACTAATCAATGAACCGAAAAGCATATGCCTTATTATGCCACTCCTTCGGATAGAATCGACCACCATGTATTGAGTAATTTTTAACCAGGTTGACAAGAATCCGTTCACTCTTGGTAAGACAGACTTTGTCAAGCCCTGCCTCTGTTACATGAGGCATTGCCTCGCGAAACATGGGGTCTGCTTATCCCATCACTGCCGCAAACAACCGGCACATCATCGTCATCCACAACCTCCATGTCACTAGGCGTCCCTTTACCTTTATCTGTCTTGCGGCATTTTCTAACAGTAGCATCCCCTCGAGAACCAGATGGGTTTTGTGACACCCTCGAATTTGCGGAAAGATAAACAAGTAATTTAAATAAATAAAAGATGAGAATACGTTTTTAATAGGTTCACTTTAGTGAAAATCGGTAAATTTTAAAACCGGAACCTACAATTAAATATATTCATCATAACAAAGGTGTCTTAAAGAAAAAGGTTCATAACAAAAAGGAAATAATATTATACATAAAAAGTATCTGAAACGGGAGACATATCTCCCTAATAAATACGGAAATAAAAGAGTGTATTAAATAATACAATCCTAAGAACCGAATATAGGTCCAAGGTAATTCTTCACTCGCTAGCTCGTCAATGTACCCAAGTATGCATCACAAACCTGCCAACCGCATTAAATGTAAACACGGAAGCCACAGTCAGTGGGGAGTAACTCCGAGTTCTCCCAGCCACGAAATGTCGAGTTTAATAAAACATGAATAACATAAAAGAGAGGTATATGGAAAATACAAAGCCTTAACATATACGATATGCTTTTCATGTTATGAAATAAATAACTAACATATAACCTAGCATATGAAGGCTAAGCTACTCATGCAAACTATCATGTGAATCGGTTAACAACCTATACCACGAGGTAGGGAAGCTAGTATTTCAGCTCAGAGGTTACATTTAAAACATGGCCTGGATACAACTCAACCCTAATCATACAAGCTATCATGTGAATCAGTTAACAACCGGTAATCCAAACTCTATCAACCTTAGCCGGCTTGCATCTCACCTTCTAAGATTCATAGAATCATCAAACATGAAAGACCAATTCGTCTAGAAACAGGCATAAGTTCTTAGTACAGTCAATAGTCGACTTCTGTAACTCGAGGCTATACCACAAGGTAGGATAAACATCCTAGTCCTAGACTGATCAGACCTAGCGACAACAGCTAACCCATTCCCTGTCTCATGACCAAAAGTACATGAGAATCTCTACTAGGAGACCCCCTAAGCAGAGTTGGCTAGTACTTAAGCTGGCTCCATTCCCAAAGTGGAAGCAATTAGGCAGCCATGCCCCGGCTTGGTATCAAAATCCCAGGCCAGTGACACAAAAGCTATCAGGCAGTGAACTATATACTCGTTAAGATAGTAAGGCCTATCAATGTCGTGGTCTAAGGACTCATTTAGAATTAGAATGGTCAACACGCCATATATCATAATTCTCTATGGGTACTTAGTCAACACGACATATATCATACAATAAACAGTCACGGGAAAACTTCCTATCATGTGACTAATTGCATATAAATCACATTCAAATATCATATCGCCTCATATCTACTAAGGCTCATTCATTCATTAAATAAAAAACCTACTGAAGACAAATCCCTGACCCGAGTCCCGCGACGGGTCATCAGTCAAAACGGGGCTGACTAGATCATAGTTTGACCAAACCCGTTTGGTCAAACCGGCTAGAAACAGAGTCTTAGCCATTTAGGCTTGAACATAAGCACATCATATTCATTTCATGCTATTTTATTCTAATTTCTAACATGTGAATTATTAATTCTTACGAAACCCGCTTGACTTAAGGAATATCAAATTAAGCTACAATCTCATGCTATAATTTCTAACATGTGAGAAATAATAATATTATGAAAACCGTTTAATTAAATAATTTACTTATTAAAATTTCCCACTTGCTAAATATTACAAAACATGATATAATAATAACAATAAACTCAAAAACCGTCACAAGCCCAAAGGAGGGCTCACGGGTCATGGGCTGGACCGGGCCTGGACTGGGCCCACAGGCTGGTTTGGGCCGGTTTTGGTCAACATTTCTAATATCGTTTTCTTAATATTTCCCGCATGCTTAACATATTTAAAACCCGTCAAAACAACCACAAAACAATCAAGTATCGACACAAGCCCAAAGGGCCAATTAACGGGCCAACCCAGACCGGCCTGGACCGGGCCTGAACCGGGCCTGAACCGGGCTGTTTCTTGGCCACCATTCACGGCCACCACCAACAACAACCCCAAATTTATTTCTAACATGTTTTAATTAACAACCATCCATTTTAACAACCAATTCAACCATCATTCATACTAAAATTATGATTATGAACAAATCATCCAACATGTCAAAAACAATAAATATGTTATAAACTCATAAAACTTAATAATAATAACAACCTAGCATGTTACTACTTAAAACCGTAAATAACAAAACAACAACAACATAAAAAATATGTAACATTAATTCGTCGAGTAACTCGGTAATCGTTACCTTAGCTAGCACAAAACCAAATAGCACCAAAATAAGAACTAAAAACCCGTCTACTAATCTTCTTCTAAAATATACGAGTCACCAAACTCGTCTTCATAATCTTCTCCTATAAGAAATGACAAAAATAACATTATTAGTATTAAAACTTGATTTCAACAATTAAAGTGTTGAAAACGATTTTGTCGGAATTGAAAATGAAACGTACACGGAGATGAAGAGCGGAGAGGAGACTTTAGAAATATAATTTAGAACGGATTAGGCCAAGTGACGAAGGTTTTGTGACGATTTTGCTCAAGAACGATCAAGAACACGAAGAACGATTATGATTATATTAAAGAAGGTATTAATTAGATATTAAGTTGATTTAATGTAAAATAAAAAGATAACAAGTGAGTAAGAGTGGAGGGTTGGGCCGTGTAATATAGAGGATTATGGGAGTCGGGTTTTGAACTTGTTGTTACGGGATTGACTCGGGTTTTATAAATATATTATGGTAAATATCTAGCTATTATTAGATATTATATTTGTTTAATCAAATATCTAGATATTATTAGATATTATGTTAGTTTAATGAAAATATCTAATCCTAAGGGAACAAGAGGAAAGAGGCGTGTGGAGGTGGAAGGAATCGGGTCTGTTTTTAAGCGATTTGTTGCGTAATTTAAACTGATAGATCAATAAAGTTACAAATATCTTAGATATTTGTATTAGTTTAATCAAAGTAATCAAAAGATCTAAAATGAGGGAAAAAGGTGTTTTGGGCGTGTGGCACATGTAGGAGTCGGGTTTCGGGTTTGTTTCGGGACTTAAGTTGACTCGGGAATTGTTAAATGAAAGTCGGGTTTAAATCGCATAACCTATTCTTTAATTGCAAATAAATTCAAAATAATTATATTAAATTAACATAAATTCAAATAAATAGTAATAAATTAAAATAAAATAAATTTATTATTTTTCAAATATAATTTCGGCCTTTCAAATTACGGGTTGTTACAGGTTTTCAGTGTTGGTGTCAGGGGGAGAGACAGAGGAAGGTTTAGGGTGGATAGTTTTTGGAAGAGCCGGTTGATCGGAGATGGGTTAAAGTGGTAGATTGGTCAGAGTCCATGGTTCAGTGAAGGTGAGGAGTTTTTTTGTGTGAAATCAAGAAGAGTTTTTTGCGTGAGGAGAGAGAGAGAGAGATAAAAAAAAGTGAAGGAGGTGATATATGATGATGATGATGGGGAAGTGGTATATATATGGGTAATTATGAGAAGTGAAAGGGAATGTTGAATATGGTAGAAAAAAGGTAGATATTGACGGGAAGGAAAGATTCCTTTTATTCTCTTTTTTTTTTAATAAAGAAAAAGATAAAATTTAGGATGAATAAGATAAATAGGACGTGCTAGACTTGATAAGTGAATATTTGTATGGTTTTAACCCCCAATTTAGCTCGGTTTTGTATGTCAATTGTGCTTTGTTAAGCCACTTTATGAGCTAATATCGTCTTCTAGGCGAATTCCTATGTTCTAACATGTTTTGTAGGGAAAGTGACGTTTCTACGCCCTTTTTCTATATTCCCAAGAATTTGCCTAGAACCCGACGATTCGAAGAAGCAAAGACAGTTTCGTAGTTGTCGGAAGATCAATCATTTAGGCGGAAGAATTCATCGCTTTACATCAAACCCTATCAACAAACCCGACTCAAGAGGTCAAGGGGGATGTTGGAAGTCAAGTCAAAGCAAAGGAAGATGAAACGTTAGTCAAAAAGACCTGGATGACCACTTACCCGATCGGGGAAGTGTATACCCGATCGGGTATGTGTGCTGCTTCGAGCAAAACGGCGTCTTCTTCCTACTTTTGTCCTATGTGTTTAATGCCCGACCTGTTCTCCACGAAACCCTAATACTATAAATAGATGCTCTAGCCCTCATCTAACAACACACCTTCTTCTCATACTTCTTTTCTCTTCTTACATTTCTCCTTAGATTAGGAGGAGGGGGAATTAGCCTCCCTTCTCTCAGTTTCTTCTTCTTTAGTCTTTAGTTCTTAGATTATTTCTGTCATTTTCATATCAAAACATTAGCTTAGATTAATAAGAGTTTAAATCTTTGTAGTCTACTTTGTTGGGTACAAGTGTTGTAATTCAAAGATCGTTTATTATGTGCAAAGATTTTCTATTATTGTTATCATTATCGTCATCGATCGTCATATAGGTATTTCTATTTTATCCTTTGTTTAATGTCTTTATGTTTTCTATTTGATTGTTATTCTCTTTACATATTGTCTTAGATTCATTTTCGTATCGTTATAATTGTAATTTCATTTCTTAGATTATCAATTAGTGTCGTTATTATAGCCATATAAAGAGTCAAAATCAAATAAACATGTCAATCCTAGTTTTCATTGTTAATATCATCATAATCATGAGTGAGTAGTCACCTTTCTAGGGTGTAGGGTAGCCATGTTAGATTGATTAAAAGATGTTAATTGGATAAAGAAATTATGCCTTTAAACCGTTGTGTCTATGCATGTTTGGATCGTAACGATAGTTAACGACTTCTGGCCGGAAATCATCGACTAAAATGTAATTCTTTTCCAAGGTAGACATACGAGAACTGAATAGACAAAGCATGACATGGTAGATTAAGACCTAGTAAATCGTCTAAAAAGCCTGCTAGACCATCTGATCTATGATTGTAATGAACACATCATTCTTACGAACTCACAATGAATTATTTGCATGTTCCAAATCCAATTTCATCAATATGTTAATCTACACGTGTGAACCTACTTCCCTAGATGCTTTTCATTACTTTCTTTATTGTTTTTATTTTGTTTTCATTTATGCTTTATATTAGTTTAGACATTAAAACTCCAAAAACCCAGAAATCATTAGATAGAACCCAATTGCGAGGCACTTCACGATTCTCAATATAGAAATTCCCGCTCCATACCATCGAAATCAAAGCAAGAGGACCCCACTTTAACACTTTTACAAGCTCAAGTAGCCCTTCTCACACAAAAGCTAGAACAAATTCAATCCTTTACATCTCAACAGGGTGACAATGGTGTAAGTAAAATTGAAGCCATGCTTCTGCAAATGGCTCAAAGGCAAGACACCATGATAGCTCAATTCCAAGAGAGCGATCAAGCTAAGGATGCCGCCATCAAGTTGTTGGAAGCTAAAATTTCCCAATATGCCTCTTCTAATACCTACCAAGAGCAAGGGCAGCTGCCTTCACAATGTTACCTACCTCACGAAACTGTAAATGTCATTTCCTCGAAAAGTGGTAAGCATAATGACGAGCCAGTGGTTGTTAATGTTGAAGCTAAGGTGCCCATGTCAAAAGGGAAAGAGCTCGAGATTCCTATTGAGATCAAGGTCCCATTTCCCGAAAGATTAGCAAAGCACAAGGAGGAGGCAAAGTATGGTAAGTTCCTTGACGTCGTCAAGAACTTAAAGGTAACAGTTCCTTTCATTGAATTGCTTTCCCAAGTTCCTTCTTATTCCAAGTTTATGAAGGAAGTCCTGAAAAAAAAGAGATCCTTCAATGAGATGAAGACCGTAGCTTTCACTGAAGAGTGTAGTGCACTCTTGCAAAATAAGTCTCCACCAAAACTCAAGGACCGTGGAAGTTATTCCATCCCTTGCACTATAGGCACATATACAATTGATAAGGCCCTTTGCGACCTAGGTGCTAGTGTAAGTGTCATGCCCTTTTCTATGTTTGAAAAACTTAACATGGGTGGTTTGAAATGCACTAATATTACTTTACAAATGGCGGACCGTTCTCTAAAACAACCTATGGGTGTTTTAGAAGATGTGACCGTCAAAGTTGGTAAGTTTTTCATTCCCGTTGACTTTCTAGTACTAGACATGGCCAAGGACTCTCAAAACCCAATCATTTTGGGAAGACCCTTTTTGCACACCACTGGTGCTGTTTTCGATGTCAAGAATGGGAAGTTGACATTAGAGATAGGAGATGACAAGGTGACCTTTAATAAAAATTCCACCGTTAGGAGTCCTGTGTTAGAAGAACCTTGTTATGTGCTTAATGTTGATGACCCTTCTATTGTTTCTTCTATGCCTCGATCCTTACTGACGGATCCGTTGGAGGCACAGGTTAGTGTTGATTCTTTTGCAGGTGAGCATACTAAAAGCACTACTGCTAAAAGTGCTAGAAGAGGCTATTCTCGGAAAAGCTTGGAATGGATGGAGAATGTAAAGAAAGCTATGAAGATGAGCTTGGATGATAGTGAGCTTAAAGATAAAGGATGATTTCCAAGAAAGAAATGAAGTCTAGCAAGACTTTTAAATTGCGCTTCTCGGGAGGCCACCCGTGTTCCTTTTCTTTTTGCATTTTTATTTTTATTTCCCTTTTTCATTGTTAGGATTTATTTTTCAGATGAAAGAGTTTTTGAAGAATCTATAAAGACCTTCCTTGTCAAGTCCAAAAGACTAGCTTGGGGGAGTCCGCGCTAACTAGTAAGCTTCACTCTTCTTTCATTTTTCCTTTTCCCCATTAAGCATCTCATTGCATATTTTGTCTTTGTGCTCACATTGAGGACAATGTGATGTTTAGCTTGGGGGAGGGATTGCATTTTAGTTGATCATTTTTCAAATTTTGAATAAAAGAAAGAGAAGATTTTTGAGAAAATTTAAAAATTTTTGAACACAATTGAATGATTTTCATGCTTTGCTTGCTTGTTTACTATGCTATCATGTTACATTTCCCAAATTTAGAACTTTCAAAAGATAATGATTCAATATTCGTTGAATTGTGCACACATGGGGAAGTCTTGTACACAGTAGGCATGGAATGAATGTATAGATGAGTACTCTTGATCTTGACATTTGGCAAGTTACATATATTGTAAGGTAGAACCTCCTTAGGCAGGTACATCTATACCCAGTCTCATCTAGGTGTGTGTAGTTCTCCTTGTGATGTGTGTCATGTCAAAACGCATAAGTATTGTTCTCATTTCATTCCTATAAGCATTGCATTCATGATTCACTAAGATTTGAAGCCTTTTTCACTTTGAATTACACCTCAAAATTAGCCCCTTCATACAAATGCTTCACAAAATAATAGCTACATATAAAAACTGTCTACCTTTTGAGCTAGTAGCTAGACCATGGTGTATGGGTGCTCTTTTGAGAAGATTTGTTCTTATCTGTCAAAGTGAATTTGGAGAACGAAATTGTTCAAAAAGTGATGTTATGTTCAAAAGAAAAAAATGAATAGAAAAATAAAGAGAAAATGAGAAAAGAAAATCGAAAAAGAAAGAAAAGAGAAATAATAAAAGAAGTTGTGAGTATCTCCTCGAAATGTCAAGTCAGTATTCAGAAGGAGTTTTGCAGCAGGAGCTCACCCAAGGGGTCTTGATGATCAAACCACATACAAGACAAGCTTGACCCCTCAGATGGAAGCTCGAGTTACAAGGTCTAAACAACAAGTTATGACAAGTCAAGAACAACCCAAGCCAAGCCACCCCAATGAAGAAGACAGTCCAAGACTCAACAACCCATGCCAAGCCCCAATACAACCCACATTACCCACACAAGACAGACAAAAAAACCTTCAGGCACAGACAGACCAATTCACAAACTCTGTATCTAGGAGGTACACCAGAGCATCCCAACCACCCCCACCATGGCCTACCATCAAGCCAACCCATTAAGCTACAAGTTTGCCCAGGACAAACCCTTTTGAAGTCTAGTAGAAATTCATGAAACAGACACCCCAAGTCAAGAGTCCAGCAAACAACTAAAAAAACAGAGAAGGTACATGTCAGATTGTGGCTTCCTTTTGTTTAAGTCAACTTGTCATCGTCCAAGGCAGGTCTTATCTAAGTTATAATAAGAATAGAGAGTCCCAAGGAGCAGCAACACACCCAGGCAAGGCAGCAAGACAACAAGAGCAACAGATTTCCATTTCAGGAAAAATCCAAAACTGCTTTATTTGCTTTTGTTCAGTCTGTTTTTTTCTTTTGTGTCTTGTGTCTGTTCTTATTAGTTGTTGAGCTCGTCCTATTGTGAGGCTCTTAATTAGTGTCAGTAGAAGTAGTTTAGATCCTAAGCTAGCCCTTGGATGATCTATACATCCAATGGCTCACAAGATATCAACCTCTCTATATAAAGGGGTCTTGTATGACTGTTGTAGGCAGACTTTATGAATGAATGAATTAAACTTTGAGAAATCACTCAATGTTATCAAACTTGTGCTAAGAGCTGTAGTTTGAAACAAGCCTGATACATCTCCAAGGTGTTTGATCAGTGCCTTGTATTGTGAGTCAAGTTATACCTGTGCTTTGCTGTGGTTTAACTTACTTGCTGTTGAGGTTAGTTTAGAGTGTTTGTGCCTTGCTGTAACACTTGAAACTGTCTCTAAAACCAGTCTTGAATCCTTTTTCTCTTGTGCCTTGCTGTAGAGGATTGTATCCAAGTCATATCCCTTGAATCTTTCAGTTAAACAACTCACAATCTCTAAAACAACATCCCTTGTTACTTGATATTGTTTTCAGTTTGAGTCAAGCTAATCAAATCACTTAAAACTTGTGAACCTTAGTAGTTTACACTCCAAATTGGTTATCAGAGCTTTGGTTGAGAGTCTTAGTGAGTTCATTTTCCCTAACTACATTTAAAAACACAAAAATAGCCCAATGAGTGAAGAGAGACTAGCAGGAGTAGAAGCAAGGATGGAGGATTGGCTGGGATTGTAACCACCCTAACCAGAACCTTGGACCAGGTTATAGGCAACCATTTGCTTGCTGGAGGAAGAGGTAGAGGTCGTGGAAGAGGCCAAGGAGGAGGCAGAGGAAGGCCACCTGATGATGAAGAGTATCCAGACTCAGATGACTCAACAAGAAGCAGAGCTTCCATCCACAGGAACACAGACAAACATCTTAAGGTAGATATCCCTGAGTTTTCTGGTAGTCTTAATCCTGATGACTTATTAGAATGGCTTAGAGAAGTAGAAAGGATCTTTGAGTACAAGGGATACAATGATTCCAAGTCTTTTAAAGTAGCCATCCTTAAACTGAAAGGGTATGCTTCCCTTTGGTATGAGACTATGAAAGGGTTAAGGGCTAGGGAGGGTAAGGAACCCATCAAGTCTTGGACTAAACTGAAAAAGAAACTGTTAGACAAATTTGTTGCTAAGGATTACACCCAGGATCTGTTTATCAAGTTATCTAAGTTGAAACAAGGAGACAAACCTGTTGAATCTTATCTGAGGGAGTTTGAACAACTCACCTTACAATGTGATATAAATGAGAAACCTGAGCAAAGGATTGCTAGGTACTTAGAGGGCCTAGATAAGAACATTGCTAACAAGGTTAGGATGCAACCTCTGTGGTCATTTGATGATGTTGTCAACCTATCTCTGAGAATTGAGAAGATAGGGAAGACTAAGCCTGCTACACCAAAACCTGTTAGGCCTTTTCAAACCAGACCTTATAGTGGGTTTAGATCAATGGATACCCCTAAGACAGCACCCCCACCTACCTTAGACAAGGGTAAGGGCATCATGGGTCAAAAGCCAAGCACTTCATTGACTGAGAACAGAATTAGGTGCTTCCAATGTCAAGGCTATGGACATTTCAGGAAGGATTGCCCTTCTAAGAAGACCTTAACCATAATGGAAGTTGAGGCTTGGGAGAAAGAGGGTCTAGTTGAGTATGAGAGGGATGAGCCTGAGGTTGAAGAAGTGGTGAGTGAGGAAGAAGAGTCTAGTCAGGAGGCAATAGTGGCACTCCCTGACACAGGCCACAGCTTAGTCCTATGGAGAGTAATGCATTCACAACAGATACCTTTGGAGGAGGATCAAAGGTCCCTCATTTTCAGGAGCAGATGTACCATACAAGGGAGGGTTTGTAATCTTATTATAGATGGAGGTAGTTGTACCAATGTGGCTTCTGTTACTATGGTTGATAAGCTGAAGTTGAGCACTCCAGATCACCCTCACCCCTATAAGTTGAGATGGCTGAGTAAGGGAGCAGAGGTTAAGGTGGATAAGCAATGCATGGTCCCTTTCTCCATTGGCAGTGTGTACAAGGATGAAGTATTGTGTGATGTGGTTCCAATGGATGCCTGTCACTTGCTATTAGGAAGGCCATGGGAGTTTGATAAAAGCTCCATACACCAAGGAAGAAGCAATACCTATTCTTTCAAGCATGGGAGCAGGAAGGTGACATTAGCCCCCTTGCCACCACACCAGAAGAACTATGGGAGTCCAAGTATGGCTGAGGATTTTAGTGGAGTTGTATTTCTATCTGAGTCAGCAATGGTCAAGGAGTGTAGTGAGGAGCAACCTATAGTAATGCTGCTATCAAAAGAAGTTCAGGAAGAGGAGTCTAAGGTGATCCCTGCAGATGTTAAGCCCCTCATTGATCAGTTCAAGGAAGTGTTTCCAGAGGAACTTCCTGATGGCTTACCCCCTTTGAGAGGGATTGAACACAAAATAGACCTTGTGCCAGGGTCTGTACTACCTAATAGACCAGCCTACAGATGTGATCCTAAGGCTACACAAGAGCTACAAAAGCAAGTTGGAGAGTTGATGAGTAAGGGGTTTGTAAGGGAGTCATTAAGCCCTTGTGCTGTGCCTGCATTGTTGGTTCCTAAGAAGGATGGGACTTGGAGGATGTGCATAGATAGCAGGGCTATCAACAACATCACAGTCAAGTATAGGTTCCCTATACCTAGGCTTGATGACATGTTGGATGAGCTAAGTGGCTCAAGGTTCTTTTCTAAGATTGACTTGAGGCAAGGTTACCATCAATTGAGGATCAGAGAAGGAGATGAGTGGAAGACAGCCTTCAAAACAAAGCATGGCCTTTATGAGTGGCTTGTCATGCCCTTTGGCCTGTCAAATGCCCCAAGTACCTTCATGAGATTGATGACAGAAGTGCTTAGGCCTTGCCTAGGGAGATTTGTGGTGGTATACTTTGATGATATCCTCATCTACAGCAAGAGCAAGGATGATCATTTGAGGCATCTTGAGGCTGTGTTTGAAATACTTAAGGAGAGCAAGCTCTTTGGAAAGCTTGAGAAGTGCACCTTCATGACTGAGGAAGTCAAGTTTCTAGGATACGTGGTATCTGGTAGAGGCATTTCAGTTGATCAAGACAAGATCATGGCAGTCCAGTCTTGGCCTATCCCTAGGAGTATCACAGAAGTAAGGGGATTCCATGGCTTAGCCTCCTTCTACAGAAGATTCATTAAGGACTTTAGCACCATTGCAGCACCTCTCACTGAGTGCATGAAGAAGGGAGAGTTCACTTGGACTGAGAATGCTTTGCAGGCTTTCAAACACATGAAGAAGCTCTTGTGCAGTGCACCTATCCTAAGATTGCCAAACTTTGATTGCCTTTTTGAGGTTGAATGTGATGCAAGTGGAGTGGGAATTGGCGCTGTCCTCATCCAAGAGAAGAAACCTGTAGCCTACTTTAGTGAGAAGCTAAGTGGTGCCAAGCTAAACTATTCTACATATGATAAAGAGTTCTATGCTCTTGTCAGAGCTCGGAGGCATTGGAGTCATTACCTGAAGCCCAAACCTTTTGTCTTACACTCTGATCATGAGGCATTGAAGTACATAGGAGGCCAGCATAAGCTCAGTCACAGACATGCTAAGTGGGTGGAGTTCCTTCAATCATTCACCTTTTCTAGCAAATACAAAGAGGGCAAACAAAATGTGGTGGCTGATGCATTGTCTAGGAGGTACACTCTGCTATCAACTATGGAGCAAAGGGTTCTTGGCTTTGAGTTCATGAAGGAAATGTATCAAGAAGATCCAGACTTTGCAGAAGATTGGTTAGCACAGAAAGAGGGAACAAGAACCATTGACTCACCATACACTTTGCAAAATGGATTCTTGTTTAAAGGAAACAAGTTGTGTGTCCCCAGAGGATCTTATAGGAACCTATTGATCAAGGAGGTACATGGGAGTGGCCTTGGAGGACACTTTGGGGTTCAGAAAACTGTGGACATACTACAAGATCAATTCCACTGGCCTAAGATGATGGGGGAAGTTCAAATAGTGCTCAGAAGGTGTGGAGTTTGTCAAAAGGCCAAGAGTTCTTTCCAAGCAGGACCTTACACTCCCCTACCAGTCCCATGTAGGCCTTGGGAGGATGTTAGTATGGATTTCATAATGGCATTGCCTAGGACAGAAAGAGGGAAGGATTCTATCATGGTGGTTGTGGATAGGTTCAGTAAGATGGCACATTTCATTGCATGCAAGAAGACTGAGGATGCTGTGAGTGTAGCAGAGCTATACCTTGATGAGGTAGTGAGGTTACATGGAGTTCCAAGGACCATTGTGTCTGACAGAGACACAAAGTTTATGAGCCACGTCTGGAGGACATTGTGGAAACTGCTTAACACTAGGTTATTGTTTAGTACCTCCCATCACCCTCAAACTGATGGCCAAACTGAGGTGACTAACAAGACCTTGGGAAGAATCTTGAGGTGTATAGTCAGCAAATCTCTCAAGGATTGGGACTTGAAGTTGGCTCAAGCAGAGTTCTCTTTCAATAGAGCTCCATCAGCAGCCACAGGCCACTCCCCTTTTGAAGTGGTCTATGGTACTAACCCCTTAATGCCTTTGAGTTTGTCTAATGTGTGCAGGTCAGAGGTCCACTATGATGCCAAGAAGAGGGTGGAACAAATGCTAAAACTCCATGAATCAGTCAGAAAGCAAATTGAGAAAGCCAATGATCTATAAAAAAAGAATGCCAAGGTTCCTAAGACCAAGAAAGACTTTGCACCAGGAGACCTAGTATGGATCAACCTAAGGAAAGAGAGGTTCCCTTCCAAGAGAAAGAACAAGCTAGAGCCCAGGGCAGATGGTCCTTTTCAAGTCACAGAGAAGATAGGTCCCAATGCCTACAAAATGGATCTACCAGGAGAGTATGCAGTCCATGGAACATTCAATGTGGGAGATCTCAGTCCCTTCTATGAAGACT
Source organism: Heliosperma pusillum (assembly GCA_022085475.1). NCBI lineage: Eukaryota > Viridiplantae > Streptophyta > Magnoliopsida > Caryophyllales > Caryophyllaceae > Heliosperma > Heliosperma pusillum. Next base: position 21,711 of record JAIUZE010073473.1, on the reverse strand, counting down.
CTGAGGGGGAGGAAGACATAGGCTTGAGGTCAAGCCCTTTTCAATCTGGGGAGGCTGCAGCAGGAGCTCACCCAAGGGGTCTTGATGATCAAACCACATACAAGACAAGCTTGACCCCTCAGATGGAAGCTCGAATTACAAGGTCTAAACAACAAGTTATGACAAGTCAAGAACAACCCAAGCCAAGCCACCCCAATGAAGAAGACAGTCCAAGACTCAACAACCCATGCCAAGCCCCAATACAACCCACATTACCCACACAAGACAGACAAAAAAACCTTCAGGCACAGACAGACCAATCCACAAACTCTGCATCTAGGAGGTACACCAGAGCATCCCAACCACCCCCACCATGGCATACCATCAAGCCAACCCATTAAGCTACAAGTTTGCCCAGGACAAACCCTTTTGAAGTCTAGTAGAAATTAATGAAACAGACACCCCAAGTTAAGAGTCCAGCAAACAACTAAAAACAGAGAAGGTACATGTCAGATTGTGGCTTCCTTTTGTTTAAGTCAACTTGTCATCGCCCAAGGCAGGTCTTATCTAAGTTATAATAAGAATAGAGAGTCCCAAGGAGCAGCAACACACCCAGGCAAGGCAGCAAGACATCAAGAGCAACAGATTTCCATTTCAGGAAAAATCCAAAACTGCTTTATTTGCTTTTGTTCAGTCTGTTTTCTTTTGTGTCTTGTGTCTGTTCTTATTAGTTGTTGAGCTAGTCCTATTGTGAGGCTCTTAATTAGTGTCAGTAGAAGTAGTTTAGATCCTAAGCTAGCCCTTGGATGATCCATACATCTAATGGCTCATAAGATATCAACCTCTCTATATAAAGGGGTCTTGTATGACTGTTGTAGGCAGACTTTTATGAATGAATGAATTAAACTTTGAGAAATCACTCAATGTTATCAAACTTGTGCTAAGAGCTGTAGTTTGAAACAAGCCTGATACATCCTCAAGGTGTTTGATCAGTGCCTTGTATTGTGAGTCAAGTTATATCTGTGCTTTGCTGTGGTTAACTTACTTGCTGTTGAGGTTAGTCTAGGGTGTTTGTGCTTTGCTGTAACACTTGAAACTGTCTCTAAAACCAGTCTTGAATCCTTTTTCTCTTGTGCCTTGCTGTAGAGGATTGTATCCAAGTCATATCCCTTGAATCTTTCAGTTAAACAACTCACAATCTCTAAAACAACATCCCTTGTTACTTGATATTGTTTTCAGTTTGAGTCAAGCTAATCAAATCACTTAAAACTTGTGAACCTTAGTAGTTTACACTCCAAGTTTACCCTTGTGTTTCGTGTGTAATAAGGGAAATTAACCGAAAGTTTGGTTTGAGTATTCATTTATCATTGGTCAGTTGCTAGCTCATTCTAACCTTCATATGACCATAATTGTTTGTCCACCTTTCACCCATTTCCCAAAGCCTTCTTCATTACTTTTTCGGCTTCTTTTCTATGTGCATTGTGATCTTTGACTTGTGTTTTGAATTGTTTACCATATTAGACTGCGGACACATTTTCATGAGTCATAGATAGGTGAGTGTCTCAAAAAACATTTACACATAAAGAAATCACCTTTTACATGCAATGAGTGTTCGAGTGTGCCGTGAGAGTCCATTTCTCAAAAGATCATACAAGAGCCGAAAATCTATAGTGAAATTCTTTGTGCTACGCCGTTATGTAAATCTCAGCCATGTTTATGTATCATTTTTGCCCACGTTGCTTTTGGGTTATGCTTCATTATGTTTTCAAAGCTTTACGTTGAGATTTGTTTCTTGATGGTGTAGTAGCCAATGCTTGCAACCTTGTCCTGGTATTGTTTGTTATGTTTGCTTGAGGACAAGCAAAGGTTTAGCTTGGGGGGTTTGATAAGTGAATATTTGTATGGTTTTAACCCCCAATTTAGCTCGGTTTTGTATGTCATTTGTGCTTTGTTAAGCCACTTTATGAGCTAATATCGTCTTCTAGGCGAATTCCTATGTTCTAACATGTTTTGTAGGGAAAGTGACGTTTCTACGCCCTTTTTCTATATTTCCGAGAATTTGCCTAGAACCCGACGATTCGAAGAAGCAAGCTTGACCAAGTGAAAGGCATTTCAAGAAGGTTCACTAATTCGAAAGAGAGAAGAAGCAAAGACAGTTTCGTAGTTGTCGGAAGATCAATCATTTAGGCGGAAGAATTCATCGCTTTACATCAAACCCTATCAACAACCCCGACTCAAGAGGTCAAGGGGGATGTTGGAAGTCAAGTCAAAGCAAAGGAAGATGAAACGTTAGTCAAAAGGACCTGGATGACTACTTACCCGATCGGGGAAGTGTATACCCGATCGGGTATGTGTGCTGCTTCGAGCAAAACGGCGTCTTCTTCCTACTTTTGTCCTATGTGTTTAATGCCCGACCTCTTCTCCACGAAACCCTAATACTATAAATAGATGCTCTAGCTCTCATCTAGCAACACACCTTCTTCTCATACTTCTTTTCTCTTCTTACATTTCTCCTTAGATTAGGAGGAGGGGGAATTAGCCTCCCTTCTCTCATTTTCTTCTTCTTTAGTCTTTAGTTCTTAGATTATTTCTGTCCTTTTCATATCAAAACATTAGCTTAGATTAATAAGAGTTTCAATCTTTGTAGTCTACTTTGTTGGGTACAAGTGTTGTAATTCAAGGATCGGTTATTATGTGCAAAGATTTTCTATTATTGTTATCATTATCGTCATCGATCGTCATATAGGTATTTCTATTTTATCCTTTGTTTAATGTCTTTATGTTTTCTATATGATTGTTATTCTCTTTACATATTGTCTTAGATTCATTTTCGTATCGTTATAATTGTAATTCATTTCTTAGATTATCAATTAGTGTCGTTATGATAGCCATATAAAGAGTCAAAATCAAATAAAAATTACAATCCTAGTTTTCATTGTTAATATCATCATAATCATGAGTGAGTAGTCACCTTTCTAGGGTGTAGGGTAGCCATGTTAGATTGATTAAAAGATGTTAATTGGATAAAGAAATTATGCCTTTAAACCGTTGTGTCTATGCATGTTTGGATCGTAACGATAGTTAACGACTTCTGGCCGGAAATCATCGACTAAAATGTAATTCTTTTCCAATTTAGACATACGAGAATTGAATATACAAAGCATGACATGGTAGATTAAGACCTAGTAAATCGCCTAAAAAGTCTGCTAGACCATCTGACCTATGATTGTAATGAACACATCATTCTTACGAACTCACAATGAATTATTTGCATGTTCCAAATCCAATTTCATCAATATGTCAATCTACATGTGTGAACCTACTTCCCTAGATGCTTTTCATTAGTTGCTTTATTGTTTTTATTTTGTTTTCATTTATGCTTTATATTAGATTAGACATTAAAACTCCAAAAACCCAGAAATCATTAGATAGAACCCAATTGCGAGATACTTCACATTCTATAGGAAACACCATCTCCCTGAGGATCGACCCCTACTTCCCTAATTACATTAATTTGTTATTAGCCTAGTCTGGGTAATTTATCTTTGTATCGGGCTTGCGACAGGCCCGATCAAGACTTTTGGAAACGATACATTTTTGAAGAATCTTTGGCAAGGTAGAAAATATTGGCAAATCGTGGATACATGTTTAACAACAAGTATAATGACAAGTAGACGGAATACGGACACCGTTGTAACATGCATAAACTTTCAGTGGAAAATACGGGCACAGTCATACAATTTCATCAAACCTTGTCAATCATAGAACAATGAAAATATTATGACAAGTTTAATTGCCACCGATTAAACAAATTTTCAACCGCAAAGTCTCAAAACGTTCTCTAGCCAAAGCTTTAGTCAAAATGTCAGCCAATTGTTTTTCTGTACTACAAAATTCAAGTCTTATGTTCCCTTTTCGTACTTGGTCTCTAAGAAAGTGGTGTCTAATTTCTATGTGTTTTGTACGCGAGTGTTGTGCAGGATTTTTAGAAATAATGATAGCACTCGTATTATCACATAAAATAGGTATACACCCAACACCCATACCAGGATCAGATAATTGTTGCTTAAGCCAAAGTAATTGAGAATATACCAAGGCTGCAACAATATATTCAGCTTCTGCAGTAGATAAGGCAACTGAATTTTGTTTCTTAGACCCCCATGAAATGATGCTTGGCCCAACAAACGTAGCTATGCAAGATGTACTTTTTCTATCAATTGTACAGCCTGTATAATCTGCATCTGAATACCCTATGGGATCGAAATTACATTCTAGAGGATACCATAGATATAACTAGATAAACCAATTAAATACCTCCAAATTCTCTTAACTGCAACCATATGTGATTCTTTAGGGCACGATTGAAATCGAGCACATACACACACACTAAACATAATATCTAGTCTACTTGCAGTTAAATATAGAAGTGAGCCAATCATACTTCGATAAGTTGTCTCATCGGCAGACTTAACATCTTCATCTTTCGATAGTTTCTTATCCGTGACCAATGGACTAACACATGATGAGAATTTTCCATTCCAAACTTTCTGATTAGCTCTTTGATGTATTTTTGTTAGTGTATCATTATATGTTCTTTTGTTTGTTGGATTTGTAGTCCAAGGAAGAACTTAAGTTCTCCCATCATGTTCATCTCAAATTCTGCGGTCATCAACTTTCAAAAATAATCACAGAGTTTATTATTAGTTGAACCAAAAATAACATCATCTACGTAAATTTCTACAACTAGTATATGTGACCCCTCGGATTTCAAAAATAAGGTTTCATCGACAGATCCTCTTTTAAAATCACTTTGAAGTAAAAAATTTGACAATATGTCAAACCAAGCCCTTGGTGCTTGTTTCAACCCATATAAAGGTTTAGCTAGTTTAAAAACCATAGCTAGTTTAAAAACATGGTTTTGAAACTTGCTATCAAAAAATCCGAGAGGTTGCTCAAAAAAGACTTATTCTTCCAAATATCCATTAAGGAACGCGGTGTTAACATCCATTTGAAAAATTTAAGTCCTTTGTGAACTGCAAATGCTATTAAGAGTCTAATAACCTCAAGTCGAGCTATGAGAGCGAATGTTTCATCGTAGTCAATCCCTTCTTGTGGATTGTATCCTTGAACAACCAACCTTGCTTTTCGCACAATAACTCCCGTGTAATATAGCTTGTTTGTGAACACCCATCATGTACCAAAGTTTGATCGTTCCTTTGGTCTAGGAACCAAGTGCCAAACTTTGTTCCTTTCGAATTTTTTTAATTCCCCTTACATAGCAACGATCCAGTCTGGTTCGGTTAGGGCTTACTTGGTATTCTTGGGCTCAATAGTAGAGAGGAAGGAGTAAAAGGAACAAAAGTTGTTCAACGATCTTCGTGTTTTAACATCCGTTCTTAGATTACCAATGATCGAGTCTATTGGATGAGAGTCCTTATATTTCTATTTCTTTGATGTCTCAAGCACTTCTTCATTTGAGTTTGAGGTGGAGGCTTCAAGTGGCTCGGAATTAGGGATAGTTGCCCTTGAATATGATCTTAGGGTTGTAGTTGAATTAGGTATAACCTGTCCGAATTTAAGGTTATAGCATCATCAGTCATAACCTTAGTATTCATTCTCTTTTTTTGAGAGGAAAGTTATAGTATCATCAACTATAACCTCAGCTCTCTTTCCTTTATCATTAGAAGCAACCTCAATCTCATCAGTTGTGCCATCGATTTCCTTTTCTTCCTTATCCAATTTTGGAGGATCATTCTTAGATAGTTGAAAATCAGGTTCATTTTCATCTTCCTCATTATCCTGTATAGGCTTATCAAAAGAATCATTCTCATAAAAATATCAAGTGCACTTTCTTCAATGCAAAATTTTTTTTATATTAAATACTTTATATACCTTGCTATAATTAGAATATGCAAATAAAAATTGTCTCATCACTCCTAGGGTCAAATTTAGCTAACCAATTTTTGCCATTTTTATGAACAAAGCATTTACACCCATAACATCGTAAGTGGGATATATTAGGTTTTCGACCTCTAAGGAGTTCATAAGGGGTTTTCTTTCAAATGGGTCTGATCATTACACGGTTATGAATATAGCAAGAAGTGCTAATGGCTTCAGCCCAAAAGTTGCGAGGAAGACCACTGCACAAGAGCATTGTTCGAGCCATATCCTTTAGAGTTCTATTAATACATTCAACGAAAACATATTGTTGTGGGATTCGTGGTGCAGAAAATTTGTGTCCTACAACATTAATCCTATTTTGTAAATGTTTGATTATCAAATTCGGTGCCATGATCCGTACGTATTGAAACAAGATTAGACTTATATTTGTTTTGAACGAGTTTCATAAGACTATCGAACTCGTCGAAGTCTTATCTTTAGAGTGCAAGAATACAGGCCAAACATACCTTTAGTAGTCATCGACTAAAACAAAGACATGCCTGGATCCTCCTCTACTTCTTACCTTCATTGGAGCACAAAGAACCATATACACAAGTTCTAAGGCATGATTCGTGCTTACTAGTCTTTTAGGTTTGAAAGATGACCTCACATGCTTGCATGTGGCACAAGTATCACACATCTTCTCTTGATCAAACTTGAATTTAGGCAAGCCTTCAACCAAATCCCATCTTTTGAGCTTATTCAAGATATGAGAGCTTATATGACCAAATATTTTGTACCGTAAGCACGGATCATCAAAATTAAATTTCATGAAGGTAAGAGAGTCAGTAGGAATAGCATTCAAATCAATCATATAGACATTCCTTTTGCGATGACCCTCAAGTAACACTCTACTAGCACCTTCAATTATAATACGACAAGTATTTGTATGAAACACGACCTTGTTTCCTTTATAGCATAGTTGAGATATACTTAGTAGATTATGCTTAAGACCATCATTCAAATATAGATCACTAATTGAATCAGAAGAGGATATACCAATCTTACCAGCACCAATGACTTTTCCTTTCTTATTATCTCCAAAAGTGACCTTACCTCCGTCAAAGAGTTTCAGTGAAAGAAATGAATTTTTGTTTCCGGCCATGGGCCTTGAGCATCCACTATCAAGGTACAATAAGTTATTTTCTTTCACAACCACCTGCAGGACAAGTTAAATACAATTTTTAGGTTTCAAGCAAGGTTGGGTCCTTTAGTGTTAGTTACCCTAAATATCATGTATTTTGTAACCCAAACTTCTGTTATGGTTTTCCTTTTAGGGTTTGGTGTACTAGGAAGTGTCTTGATATTTTGGTGTTGTCTAGATTTCCGAGATTGTTTCTTCTTGCGTTGTTGCCTTTCTTTAGCCAAGTTAGGTTTTTTCTTATAAGCAAAACTCATATCGTAGAACCAACGATGTTTATTATTACGGACTTGTTCTTCGAGGGGTTCAGGATTAGGACACATGTCTTCTTCTTCTTGTGTGTTAGAGGCTTTGACAAAGTTTATATTTCTTTTTAAGTCATTTATTTGTTTGTCGCAATTTTCTAAGAGATGACCCGTATGACCACAATAATTGAAAATAAGATACTGAGGTAGATTAACATATTTTCTTTTTCTGAAATCAAGTTCAGAATGAGGCAATTTGCATTTAGAGTGATCTCTAAGGCAATAACATTCATGACCTAATACCATTTTCATATTGTTGTCAGATTGTTTTGTTAATAAGTTTAAGACAGTAGTACTACCTTCCCATTTGTCATGGACTTTCCTAGCATGTAATAAGAGTTATTTTATAGACTTAATTTCTTTTGACACTCAGAGTGGTTTGTCTCTTAAGTTTTAGAAGAAATCCTTTCCCTAAGATTGTCACAAAATGTCTTGAAAGCATTTATTAAGAATCATAACTACATCTGAGTGATGTTTCTTAAAATCCAATATTTGACCTTTAGATTCCTTTAATTGCTTGGAAGAAGAGTCAATTTATTTATTTGTTCTGAGATAGTAGCATATTTATCTTTTATTTCAGTTTTTAGAAGTTAATTGATTTTTCAACTCTAAGGTTATAGCTTTAATAGCCATAACCTTGACCTCAAGGTGTTTAATGTTGAGTTTTAACTCTGAGGTTAAAGCTTCATTAGCTATAACTTTAGACTCGAGAGCTATTTTCTCAGCATCGTTGGATTCAGAGGTTGTGGCTGAATTAGCCATAACTTTAGAACTCAACTTCCTCGTCTTGCCTTTAATAAGTTGATTCTCTTTAGCAATATCGAGGATGTATTCCTTAAGCTGATTTATTTCAAGACTTTAATTATGACATTGATTAAAGGATTGTTCAAAATAATCTATCATAGCATTTCTTGGCAATTTCTAAACTTGCTTTTTAAGACGAATAAAGCTTACCTCGTGTGATTCACTTTCTGAGTCAGATTCTCCAATCAAACAGTACTCAAATCTTGAGCTGCTAGACTCATCATCATTGTCGGTGATTAGGTCAAGACTAATGTTGCTTAAACACATATTAGCAACTTCTTCATCTTTGGATTCTTCATCATCTTTTGTGTCGAGCTCTCTCCAAAACAATGCTAGCATTACTTGCTTGAATTTCTTTTTAGTCTTTTCCCTTTTTTCTTTATCCTTAATCGTCTTCCATGAGGGACAATCCTTGATCATATGATCAGTCTCCCCACACTTGAATCAGCTTCTTTTTGTGAAAGAAGGTTTTGAGTCATTAGGTTTTCTGTTAAAGGATTTGTTATTAATGAATTTGGTTTGTTTTCCTTTAACAAATTCTTTTTTAACCATCTTTAAAACAGGATAGTCTCATCTTCTCTAACGTCTTCACCATCACTAGCTTGCATGTCTACACTTTTAGCTTTGCTAGAATCCTCATCAGGCTTGTCGAGTAGATGCTCGTGAGCCATGAGAGACCCTATTAGCTCTTCGTAGGTTAGAAGAGTGACATCTCTTTCTTCCTCAATCGCAGTCACTTTGGATGTCCATCTCTTAGATAGACTTTGGAGGACGTTTCTTACGATATCCTCATAGCAGTATTTTCTCCCGAGATTACGGAGTTCATTTGTTATACTAGAAAAACGTGCCGACATACTGTTGATTGATTCATTCTTCTCCACTAAGAAGAGTTCGTATCTTTGAATGGGTACATCAATCCTATGCCTTTTCACAAGGGCATTACCTTCGTATGCAAGTTCAAGACCATCCCATATTTCCTTGGCCGTACTACAAGACAAGAAACAATCAAACTCAGTGCTTATCATGCCATTTTGTAACAACGTCATGGCTTTCGAGTTTTTCTATGCCTTACGGTAGTCAGCCTCAATAGAGTCCTTTTCGTCTTTCTCATAGGTTGTGCCGTTTTCAGATGTAACCAATATTTTGTTAGGACCGTTTTGGATGATCTTCCAACATTCTCAATCATGTCCCTTAATGTAGTGTGTCATCATGTTTTTCCAAAGACCATAGTTTTTTCCCTTCAATGATGGGAGCTTTGAAGTGCTTGGATTCCATTACACAAGAAATAAATAAAAATAAAAAAGATACACGGATCAGCCTCTATGCGGTTAGACAATCAAGACCACAAGGTTCTGATACCAATTGAAGAGTCTATCGATCCCAAATCCTCCAGAGGGGGGAGGGGTGAATTGAGTACAGATAAAGTATGCCTAATTTTTCGTTTGTCCATTTGAGCGTGCATTAGCAATGAGTAGTTCGAATTTATTGATTAAACTCGACCAAAGTAATTGCTTCTTGTGTTTTTGAATACAAATAAATACGTAAAGTAAACAAAGAAATAAGAGACACAAGGATTTTTGAAGTGGTTCAGTTTTGACACGTTGAAACCTACGTCTACTATTTCTCGATTAATAATTTTAGTACCTTCCTACGGATTACAAAATTACTAACCCACTCGTACAACTAACTGTAATTGTAGCTCAAGGTGAGTACCTATAAATACTCGATTGTATCTTAAGTTAATAAGAAAGTGTTTTTTGTTCGTTCTTTGATGTTCACACAATTGAACGAATAAGAACAAATCTAGCACTATTATCAAATAACGTTTCTTCAAAAGTAAGGTGCAAGAAAGGCACGACTTTTCGAAAATAGGTTTTGCAAATAAAGATTTTACTTGAAATATTTATCACAATGCAAAATATAAAAACTAATGTGAAGAGCTTAATTTTAATTCATGAGGTGCATGGATATTTAAAGTAGTAGAGCTAACTAGGTTTTAATTAAAAACCTAGTATAGCCGTGACGTAACTTGGGTACCAAGACAAGTCTTGGGTAAATTTACAAACCCTAATTTACCACATGTCTCCCTTGTTCAACAAGAAAGATATTAGGTTTAGAATCATATTTAAACTCTAATTGAACACGGGAGCTATTCACAAACAACACGACTTATAAATCTTAGTTAGTTTGAAGTCAAGTTCATTTATATCTTCTTCATCATCATGTATTTGCTTGTCAAACAGATCATTATCATCAAATATGACATGTGCACTTTCTTCAATTCACAAAGTTTGTTTGTTAAAGACTTTATATGCCTTACTATGATCAGAATAACCAAAATTGCGTCGTCACTCCTGGGGTCAATTTACTTAACCTATTTTTGCCATTGTTAGGAACAAAGCATTTGCTCTCAAAGCATCTCAAATGGGATATATTAGTTTTTCGACCTCTAAGGAGTTCATAAGGAGGTTTCTTTAAAATAGGTCTAATCATAGCACGACTATGAATGTAGCAAGAAGTGTTAATGGCCTCAGCCTAAAAGTTACCAATAAGACCACTACACAAAAGCATTGTTCGAGCCATATCCTCTAAGGCTCTACTCATACGTTCAACTACACGATTTTGTTGTGGAATTTGTGGTGCAGAGAAATTATGCCCTACACCATTTTCCGTACAATATTCAATGAAAGCATGATTGTTAAATTCGGTGCCATGATCTATACGAATAGAAATAAGATTGCACTTATATTTATTTTGGACGAGTTTCATAAGACAAACAAACTCATCAAAAGTATGATATTTTGAGTGTAAGAATATAGGCCAAACATACCTTGAGTAGTCATCAACAAGAACAAACACATACATGGATCCTCCTCTATTTCTTACCTCCATTGGACCACAAAGGTCCATATGCACAAGTTCTAAGGCATGATTCCAAAAGTCCAAAGACCCTAATTAGACTCCTCTAATTAGTTACTAATTAACTTGTTAATTTATTATTTAATGATCTATGTAATCTACATCCAAATATAAAGGCATAAATAAACAAAGATGAAATTTCCTTACATTGAGAAATTTCGGTTCAAATGGGCACAATAAGAAATTCCCTTTCTTATTGTTCTTGAGCTAAAAAGAATAGGATGAACCTCCTTGAAGAACTTTCAATATAGAAAGTCTCCTTCCAACATGCACCCAAGATATAAATCAAACTATCACTATATATTTAGACTACAATTTATAGTGACAAGTAGTAACTAATATTAGATTTAAAACTACTCTAGTAATCGAAGAATATTAGTTGGTTTGAGAGTTTTAGAGAGAAGTTGGAGAAAATAGCAAAAACAAGTGCAAAAAAGAGCAAATGAAATGAACAAACAAAATGTCCTTATATAGGCCATATGGCCGGTCATGTTGCTCATTTTTGAGCCAATATTTTGCTTATTTTAATCCCATGCAAAATGGTAGAGTGTAGGATAGTATATGATCATGTTCATGTGTCATACATGTCATAATCACATGTTTTAGTGTAAGAAAAGAAAAGAACAAATATCATTTCTTTCCACTACATGGACTCCGGCCTCTATATAGGTAATGTGGTCCATTTTGATTTTTGATATTTGTCCCACAAATACATATAATCATATGCTTATTTATCTACTATAATTAAGTGTTAATTTGATTATAGAACAATTATATGATTCATATTAATAAAAAATATATACTAAACTTTTAAGTAATATTTTACCATTATTTCAATCCATAATAAGTCTCACAATGTCTAGTTAATTTATTTTACAACTCCTTGTAAATATAATTAACTAATTACCTCTACCTCAAAATATATGCACAACATCAACTAATTTTAATTTAGTGAATTAAATATTAATTAGTAAATTAAATCTTATTTAATCGTATTAAAACAAGACGTAAAATTTATTCAGTCAGTTATCGTATAATTGACTAATAAACTTAACCTGAATGATTTCCTTACTCAATTTCCAATAAATAAATCTCGTAACCAAACATAAATCAAAATATTTTAAAGGACTAATTAAACTGTATCGCATACAAATAATTAGTTTACTATTTGGGTCTCATCCTTTAGGTGTGACCGAAAGGGGTCAATTGATCACCGCCGTAATACGACAATAACGTCTAACTCTAGTCAGCTGATCGTCATTGATTTACGTTAATTAACTGACGTGGAGTATCAATATACTAGTCATCTCACGTATATTCCAATATGAGATTTATTATACAAATGCACTATTGTGGACGACACTTACTCCAACAATCTCCCACTAGTCCGATACAGGTTGTGCATGTAGCCACACTATTGCGAAGAACTCCATCTCCAACAATATCTCTCACTTGTCTCGACAAGTTGTGTGCTACCGATTCTCTTGTCTCTTTGTGTCATATCCTCCCAATCACCGCAAGGTGTCTTTCAGGTCGCACTTGCGATAGAAAATATATATAGAGTGGTTTTCTCAATCTAGGAGAGTAACTGTCTGACCGGAAAATCAACCAGAGATCTCTTCCGAGCGTGGCCAGGCATTTCAAGTCACTACTCCTCGAGTGGCCCGAATATCTTGATACCCAACGTGGGTGGACAATTCATGTTAAACCAACTTATACCGTATAATGAAGATCACCATGACCCAAAAGATGCCCATCGATCTCCTATCACCGCACGACCTAGGACAAAAACCAAGTTTAATCGGAAACTACACCAACTCAAGTAAATGGTCGCTAGTCTAAAGAATCGACTCATAGGAATAATATAGAAATCTCTGCCATGACCAGGCTTCAACAAATAATTTTTTATAAGGGATCCTATAAAGGTCACTGCCCGACAGAGTGTCATACAGTCTGCCTATGTAAACAACCAGTCATATCCATGACCCCATGGCGCTGAACTAGCCATCGATGGACTTACAATCTAGTCACTACGAGACGTCACCTCATATGAGTGAATTGGGACAATAGTACTAAGTTTATCTTGTTGACTTGAATTGCGTTCAACTATTCATAAAACAAATTCTGATAAAACAAAGTATTGAGATGTAGTCAAACTAAAATAAAGAGCTCATATATAAAACTCGAACAATGAATGCAATTATCATATATGTAAACATTGGTACAATATTCAACTATTACATATCATATAATATAGAGGAATTCAGGTACTCGTCTTAATCCTATTGCGACGACATGACCATCATATTTAGCCTTTAAAAGAGGCTTGGTTAGAGGATCAACGATGTTATCGTCTGTCCCAACCTTACATACATCAATTTCCTTCCTCTCCACGTAATCTCTAATTACATGGTATTTCCTAAGTACATGTCTAGACTTGTTACTAGACTTGAGTTCTTTTGCATGGTATTTCCTAAGTACATCTCTAATTATATGGTATTTCCTAAGTACATGTCTAGGAGTAGTCCCCATTGTTATCACAATACATCGTGATTGGATCTGCGGCGGTGGGGACTACTCCTAGACTTTCCTATATTGCCGAATCCACATAGCTTCCTTTGCACCCTCTGATGCTGCAAGGTACACAGCTTCTGTTGTAGAATCCGCACTAACGCTTTGCTTGAAGCTCTTCCAGCAAACAACTCCTCCATTCAACCTAAAGACATAGCCGGATTGGGATTTTAAATCATCCCTATCAGTTTGGAAACTAGCGTCCGTGTAACCCTTTACACGCAACTCAGTTTCTTCTCCAAACACCAAGAACGAATCTTTAGTTTTTCGTAAGTACTTAAGGATGTTCTTGACGGCAATCTAGTGACTCTCACATGGATTGGCTTGATAACGGCTCGTCATGCTCAAAGCATATGCAATGTCGGGATGAGTACACATCATAGCATACATGATTAATCCAACTGCGGAAGCATAATGAATAAATTTCATGCGTTTAATCTCTTCGGTGACGGTAGGACTCTGGGATTTGCTCAGAGTGATACCATGACCTATGGGAAGAAAGCCTCTCTCAGAATGTTTCATTTTGAACCGATCAAGAATCTTAGCTATATAAGCTTCTTGACTTAATTCTAGTATCCTCTTGGATTTATCTCTATATATCCGGATACCAAAAATGCGCTGTGTCTCTCCCTAATCCTTCATCTGGAAATGTTTCCCTAGCCACTCCTTTGTAGAAGTAAGCATTGGTATATCATTCTCAATGAAAAGTATGTCATCCACATACAAAATAAGGAAAGTAATATTGCTCCCACTAAACTTCATGTATAAACATGGCTCCTCGACACTTTGAGTGAAACTATTTTGTTTAATAACATGATCGAAGCGATGATTCCAACTTTTGGATGCTTGCTTAAGACCATAAATGGATCTCTTATGTTTGCACACCTTCTTAGGGTTTGATTTATCCACAAAACCTTCAGGTTGTGTCATGTACACTTCCTTTTCTAGAATACCATTCAAGAAGGCAATTTTGACATCCATTTGCCAAATTTCATAGTTATGAAATGCGGAATCCGCTAAGAAAATCGTAATAGATCGAAGCATAGCGAATGGGGTGAAGGTTTCATCATAGTGTAAACCAAGAATTTGAGTGAAGCCTTTCGCCACCAATCTAGCTTTGTAGACATTTTTATGTCCATCTATGCCGATTTTGATCTTGTAGATCCATTTGTGTAACAACCCGAAAAATACCCAATTTCTCTAGTAAAAATATTTACTAACACTTTTCAGCAGACTTAAGTTTTTAAAATAGAATTTATTGTTTCGAGTCGTATTTTGAAATTCCGCGTTCGTATTTGGAATTTCTGAGAGATTTCATGAAAAGACCGTTTTTAGTCATCTTTGACTTTTCTTGACTTTTAAGTCGTCTTTGACTTTTTTTGACTTTTTGAAAGTCGTCATTGACTTTTCTTGACTTTTAAGTCGTCCTAAACTTTTCTTGACTTTTAAGTCATCTTTGACTTTTCTCGACTTTTAAGTCGACTTTGACTTCCGTTGACTTTTTCCCGACTCGCCTCATAAGTTTGAAGACCGAAATTTTATTTAAAAAATTAATATTTTTGATTTATTTTTATTTAGATTTATTAGAATTTATGATAATTTAATAAAATTATTTTGAATTTTTTCGAAATTTATAATAAGGTTTTACGGTTTAAACCCGGGAATCATTTAACTATTCCCGATTCATCGTAAATTCCGAAACAAACCCGAAACTCGACTTTGGCATGAGTCACGCGCCCATGTCATCGTTTTCCACTCACATAAGATATTTTAATTCTTTTGATTAAACTAATAGGAATATCTTAGATATTTTCAACTTTATCGATCCGTTAACGGAAATTGCGCAAATCGTTTACAAAACTGACCCGACAAGCACAACACCACACGGCTCTCCTACCCTCTCTTAAGCCTTGATATTTTCATTTATTTTGATTATAATAACATAATATCTTGATATTTAATTTAATTAACTTAATATTTAATCAATTACCGTAATATAATTATTAAACGCGAGTCAATTCCGTAACAACAATTTCAAAACCCGACTCGTCATTTTGCTCTATATTACACGGCTCACTCACCCATCTTTACTCACTAACAACTTTTCATTTTACAACAAATCAAATTAAGATCAAATTAATCGTTCTTCAACGTTCTTCATTCGTTCTTGAGCGTTCTTCATCCGTTCTTCGTCGTTCTTGAGCAAAATCATCATAAAACCTTCATTTCTTAATTAAATCCGTCCTAACTTATATTTCTAGAATCTCCTCTTCGCTCTCCATCTTCAAGTACGGTTTATTTTCAATTCCGACAAAATCGTTTTCAACACTTTAATTATGGAAAATCAAGTTTTAATTCTAATAATGTTTTTCTTGTCATTCTTATAAGGGGAAGATTTTGAAGACGAGTTTGGTGACTCGTATATTTTGGGTGAAGATTTGTAGACGGGTTTCTTTACTTCTTATTTTGGTGCTACTTGATTTTGCTAGCTAGGTAACGATTCTGAGTTACTCGACGAATATATGTTACATAGCTTTAGTTTCTTTTATTTTTGGTTCATCTTTTGTTTTTGGTCATGTTATTATGATTTATGGTTTTTAGTAGTAACATGATAAGTAGTAATGATTTTCATGTTGTATGGTATTTTTAATATGTTAGTGTTCTTGATGAATTTGGATGATGGTTCATAATAATGAGTTTTGTATGATGGTTGTTAAAATGGTTGTTTGATAATTAAAATATGTTGGAATTAATTTGGGTGTGATTGTTGGTTGAACCGTGTAGGGGTTGTTTAGGGGGGGCTGTGAACCGGACCAAACCAGCCGGTCCAGGCCGGTTCAGACCCGGTCTGGGTTGGTCCATGGTGGGTCCGGGTTTTGGTCTTTGGGTTGTGTCGATGTTTGATTGTTATGTTGTTGTTTGACGGGGGTTTTAATTATGTTAAGCATGCGGGAAATAATTAGAAACGGTTTTTAGTAAAATCGATAAAAAAGGCCAAAACAGCCCAAAACTAGGCCGTGGGGCCCAGTCCAGGCCCATGTGTGTCTCGGCCCAAAATCAGCCCGTGGGTCCCACTTTGGGACTTGTGACGGTTTTTGAGTTATCGTCATTTTATCGTGTTTTGTAATAATTAGCAAGCGAGAAATATTAATAAGTAAAATATTTAATTAAAAGGTTTTTCATAAAGTTATTATTTCTCACATGTTAGAAATTATAATACGAGAGTGTAGTTTAAATTTATATCCTTTAAGTCAAGCGGGTTTTAGTAAAATTTAATAGTTCACATGTTAGAAGTTTTAATAATATAACCTGTAATGAATATGTTGATTTTATGTCTATGTGATAAAGACTCTGTTTCTAGCCGGTTTGACCAAACGGGTTTGGTCAAACTAAGATCTAGTCAGCCCCGTTTTGACTGATGACCCGTCGCGGGACTCGGGTCGGGGATTTGTCGTCAAGTAAGGTTGTATTTAATTAATGAATTAGCCTTAGTAGATATGAGGCGATATGTTATTTGATTATGATTTATATGCAATTAGTCACATGTTAGGAAATTGTTTCCGTGATTGTTTGATTATATGGTTGGTGTCGTGTTGACTAAGTACCCATAGAGAATTATGAGTATATGGCGTCTTGACCATTCTAATTCTAAATGAGTAGCTTGGACCATGACATTGATAGGCCTTACCAACTTTAACAAGTATATGTTCACCGCTTGATAGCTTTTGTGTCACTGGCTTGGGCCTTTTGATACCAAGCCGGGGCATGGCATCCTAAGAATTCCGCTTTGGGAAGGGAGCCAGCTTAAGTACTAGCCATCTCTGCTTAGGGGGTCGCCTAGCAGAGTTTCTCATATACGGTTATGTAATGAGACAGGGAATGGGTTAGCTGTTGTCGCTAGGTCTGATCAGTCTAGGACTAGGATGTTTTCCTACCTTGTGGTATAGCCTCGAGTTACAGATGACTATTGACGGTGCTAAGAACTTATGCCTGTTTCTTATACGGATTGGTCTTTCATGTTTGATGGATTCTATGAGTTTTAAAGTGAGATGCAAGCCGGCTAAGATTGATAGAGTTTGGATTACCGATTGTTAACTGATTCACATGATTACGTGTTGATTAGGGTTTGAGTGTATCAGGGCCATGTTACATGGTAACCGCTGAGCCAGCATACCAGCTTCCCTACCTCTGGTTATATTTTATTATCGGTTTCACATGATAGCTTTCATATGATAGGTTATATGTTAGTTAATTGTTTCATAACATGAAAAGCATATCATATATGTTTAAGTTTTGTATTTTCCATATACATTGCTTTTATGTTATTCATTTTTCATTCATTAAACTCGACATTCGTGGCTGGGAGAACTCGGAGTTACTCCCCACTGACTGTGGCTTCCGTGTTTATATTTAATGCGGTTGGCAGGTTTGTGATGCATACTTTGGGTACATTGACGAGCTAGCGAGCGAAGTATTTACCTTGGACCTATATTCGGTTCTTAGATTGTATATTATTATACACTCTTTTATTTCCGTATTTATACGGGAGATATGTCTCCCGTCTTGTATAATTTTTTATGTATAATATTATTTTCCTTTTGTATGACCCTTTTTATTTTATGACACCTTTGTATTGTATTTTCATCTTTTATCTAGTTTAAATTATTTTTTTCTTTCCGCAAATTTGAGGGTGTCACAGTTGGTATCAGAGCATTTTTGCTCCCGACGCACGTTTGTGTACCCGTGTATAAATAACTTGACCTTAATAAAATAATAAACTTGTGAGATAGAATGGTAGGATGGGTAGATTAGGATTTATGTTGTAGTCTATTTGTTTATGCTAATTGTTAGGAGTAACTTATTTTGTTTTGTTTCTTATGAAGATGGTTGGACCTCGTATAGAAGAGATCATTGGTAGTACCAACCAAGTCCCTCCTCATAAAGAAGACAATTGCCAAGGAGGCTATATTTGGCTGGCTAGCCAAATTGCTAGGAACAATATTACGCCTTATGGTGGAATATGTGTTACCTAGAAGGAGTATCCTCTACCGAAGATTTGAAAATTTACAAGCTTAATTAAAGTGAATTCCTTCGTCATCTATAAATTCTCTCGTCCTTATTGTATT
This sequence comes from Heliosperma pusillum, assembly GCA_022085475.1. Lineage (NCBI taxonomy): Eukaryota > Viridiplantae > Streptophyta > Magnoliopsida > Caryophyllales > Caryophyllaceae > Heliosperma > Heliosperma pusillum. The sequence continues at coordinate 2,926 of JAIUZE010073473.1, read as the reverse complement.
ATGCTCTCTTCCTTCTATCTAGGAGCTTATTTCTCTTCCAACCTATTTGCCTCTTGGAAATTACTCTAGATAGTTCCTCCATCTTACTATTGGTACCCTTACCTTCCTTTTGTAACATTTTTATGGATGTCATACTCATTTGTTTATGGTATATTATACTTAGTAGGAAGAACTTTGAATTTTGTGGAATATTAGTGTTTGTTGGAAGGAACTAGTGATTTGAGGAAAATGGTATAAATCTAATTTCACCCTATGATGGCGAGAGTTGGTACCTTGAGGAAGAAGTTTCGAATATGGTACTTAACCATCCCTATTAAACTAGTTTCATGTTTAGACGATTATAAGGATTTGAGGATAAACTTAGGAAGAAATTATCCTAGGGGTTTTAGACTTTGAAAGCTTAATGTTGCAATATCGTTTTGAGGATCGAAATAATCATAATGATAGTTAGTAGTTGTGGTTAAGAATTTTAGTGATTCTTTAAGGGTTACTTGGGAAATTATGGTCTTTAAATGTTGGACCCTAACGGGAATAATTACCTTGTGGAATTTTGGATTTGATGATACAACTTGGGGAATACCGTCATAAGCGATAACCGAGGTATTGAGAGTTTGGAAGAGATAAATAAATTGATTTACGGTTGCATTGCACTATGTTTGGCAAAAGTTAAGTGAATCGAGATTTGTGTGACTAATCTCTTTGAGGTTTCGTGATTCAACTTTTGAGGATGAGAAGGTTAATTGTTAATAATTTGGGGTAATGAATTTTTTGGAATAAATTGGATTAAAGGAGTTCATAGTAAGTCTTTTACCTTGAGGTTGTTAGCGGTCATGTTTCCTAATTCTAAATATTTTGATGGTGGTTTCCAATAAGAGTTTGATGGATCTTAGAAGATTGTAATTGAATTTGAATAATGGGGAGATGTTACTCGATGTGTCGTACTTATGAAATAATTTGGTAAGAATCTGATGATTGAAAATGTTGAGGATATATTGCACTCTCTTGAGGACTAGATTCTGGTGCAGTTAGTGTTGTCAAGTTACGATCGACATTTGAATTTTCATAGATGGAATATAGTATTGGGGTTCATCCTTCTTTCTTTACTTCTTTCTATTCCATTTATTCTTTCGAATATTCCGTTCTTTCTATGGAATATCATCCTCTATAGATAGATTACTATAAGCTTTAGTTAGAAATTTTAGGCATAGATAATAGAGTAATTTTCTTTACTACGAAATTTTTGAACTAAAAGCTTTTGGAAATGTTTTATGAATTCAAGTATTTTACCGTCAAGGAGTGTTGAGACTTGTTATTGGAGACGTTCGATAACTAGTTTTCTCATTTATTGATGCGAAAATGTATCTTTTAAAGTCTTTGACTTGGGACGTTGATGTTCTTAACCGCGGACGAGAACCTTCCGTTTCATTGATAAGACCCTGTATTTTTATTACAAGGATATTTTTAACAGTTTTGAAATAGACCTACATATATGTTACTTTCCTTCTTTTAAGTTTCGAGGACGAAACTTTTTAAAAGGAGGGGTGATTGTAACAACCCGAAAAGTACCCAAATTTTCTAGTAAAAATATTTACTAACACTTTTCAGCAGACTTAAGTTTTTAAAATAGAATTTATTGTTTCGAGTCGTATTTTGAAATTACGCGTTCGTATTTGGAATTTCTGAGAGATTTCATGAAAATCACGTTTTTAGTCATCTTTGACTTTTCTTGACTTTTAAGTCGTCTTTGACTTTTTCTTGACTTTTTAATGTCGTCATTGACTTTTCTTGACTTTTAAGTCGTCATAAACTTTTCTTGACTTTTAAGTCATCTTTGACTTTTCTCGACTTTTAAGTCGACTTTGACTTTCGTTGACTTTTCCCGACTCGCCTTGCAATTTTGAAGACCGAAAGTTTATTTAAAAAATTATATTTTTAATTTATTTTTATTTTGATTTATTATGATTTATCATAATTTAATATAATTATTTTGAATTTATTCGGAATTTAAAGAATAACTTGTACGGTTTTTAATCGAACGTCATTTAACTATTCCCGACGCATCGTAATGCGCGCAACAAAATCGAAACTCGACTTTGGCATGAGTCACGCGCCCATGTCATCGTTTTCCACTCACTTGAGATATTTAATTGTTTCGATTAAACTAATACAAATATCTAAGATATTTGTAGCTTTATCGATCCGTCCGTTTAATTACGCAAATCGCTCAAAAATCAGACCCGATTCCTACCCATTTCACACGCCCCATGTCACCTATTTTCCACTCATGTTAGATCTTTTAATTAATATGATTAAACTAATAATAATATCTAAGATATTGGTAACTTTATCGGTCTGTCAACTTAAATTCCGCAATCGCTTAAAAACAGACCCGATTTGTGTTCATTTCTCACGTCTCCTTTGTCCTCTCATAGGGCTTGATATTTTCCTTTCTTTTCATTAATATAACATAATATCTAGATATTTAATTTAATTAACGTAATATTTAATCAATTACCGTAATATAATTATTTAACGCGAGTTAATTCCGTAACAACAATTTCAAAATCCGACTCCATATTTCCTCTATAATACACGGCTCCCTCACCCAACATAACTCACCAACAACTTTTCAGTTTACAATAAATCAAATAAAGATCAAAATATCACTTTCTTTAATCGTTCTTCGTGTTCTTCGTCGTTCATCATTTGTTCTTCATTGTTCTTGAGCAAAACCTTCATAAAATCTTCATTTCTTAATTAAATCCGTCCTAACTTATAATTCTAGAATCTCCTCTTCGCTCTCCATCTTCTAGTACGGTTTATTTTCAATTCCGTCAAAATCGTTTTCAACCTTTAATTATGGAAAAATCAAGTTTAAGTGCTAATGATGTTTTTCTTGTCTTTTCTTATAGGGGAAGATTTTGAA
>JAIUZE010073472.1:0-126326 GCA_022085475.1 Heliosperma pusillum | reverse complement strand
TTGGTCTTTCATGTTTGATGATTCTATGAATCGTAGAAGGTGAGATGCAAGCCGGCTACGGTTGATAGAGTTTGGATTACCGTTTGTTAACTGATTCACATGATAGCTTGTATGATTAGGGTCGAGTTGTATTATGGCCATGTTTTAAATGTAACCTCTGAGCTAAGATACTAGCTTCCCTACCTCGTGGTATAGGTTGTTAACAGATTCACATGATAGTTTGCATGAGTAGCTTAGCCTTCATATGCTAGGTTATATGTTAGTTAATTGTTTCATAACATGAAAAGCATATCGTATATGTTAAGGTTTGGTATTTTCCATATACATCTCTTTTATGTTATTCATGTTTTATTAAACTCGACATTTCGTGGCTGGGAGAACTCGGAGTTACTCCCCACTGACTGTGGCTTCCGTGTTTATATTTAATGCGGTTGGCAGGTTTGTGATGCATACTTGGGTACATTGACGAGCTAGCGAGTGAAGAATTACCTTGTACCTATATTCGGTTCTTAGGATTGTATTATTAAATACACTCTTTTATTTCCGTATTTATACGGGAGATATGTCCCCCGTTTTAGACATTTCTTATGTATAATATTATTTCCTTTTTGTTATGAACCTTTTTCTTTAAGACACCTTTGTTATGATGAATATATTTAATGGTAGGTTCCGGTTTTTAAAATTTACCGATTTTCACTAAAGTGAACCTATTAAAAACGTATTCTCATCTTTTAGTTATTTAAATTACTTGTTTATCATTCCGCAAATTTGAGGGTGTCACACCCAATGTCTCCTAGATCGAGAGACACATCATTATTAACAAGCACAACATGCATCATAACCAAACATATAAAAATGCAATTGTATTTGGAATCGTAATATTAATTATATATACCCGACTTCATTATAAGGGGCAAGAATGAGCTTTTTATTTTTCGCCAATTCCGCAGCAATATAATCTATACGTTCTTCATACGAAATCATCCCGATATGCATAGATAAAAGATTTGGGCACAGGAATCCGTATCGATCAAGTGGATTCTTGGTCTCGGGGATCACAACCGATTTCAAGTACCTACATGACGGTTTTAATTCCGATATTAAAAACACTATATCTTAGTCAGAATATTAGAATATTGCATGATTTAATTTATTAAGAAACTTACTTCATCCAAACATATAGGTGTTGAAAATCAATCTCGTCAAGGCCAACCCAAATGGCTAGTGAAAGTCCATATACCTTAATTTGACTCCTCTCATTATTTACTAAATAACTTATTAATTTAGTTTATAATGATCTATGTAACATGAATGCAAATATAAAGACATTTATATAAGAGAATAAATTTCCTCACATTGATATGGAAATAATATGGGCACAACAAGAACTCCTTCTTGTTGTTCTTGAGCTAATAATATGGATGAACAAGAAATCTCCAAACTAGAAGACCTCCTTCAAGTTGCACCAAGATGACACCAAATAATCTACCCTTATTATTAACTAGATAATAAGATAGATAATATACTACTAGTATTAGACTATATTACTACACTAGTAATACTTAGGAAATATTAGTATATGAGAGTTTTTAGTGAGAGGAAGGATTTTAGAGAGAAGTGTAAAATTGCACAAAATGAAGTAGTAGAAAAATGAACAACAATTGCTCATTATAAAGCCAATTTGGCCTGACCACTTTGTCCAAAATGGACTCTTATTTTGTTTAATTTGATCACATGCATTAGAGTGGAGTGTTGTAGTATAAGTGATGATTATTTCTACTTGATATGTCACTTTCAATTGGTAATTAAAGAGTGTTAATAAGAACAACAATCATCACCATGAAACTTGCAACATAACCGGCCATTATGGCCTAGTTTGGTCCATTTTGATTTTTGATATTTGTCTCACAAATACTTATTGATCATATGGTTAATTATCTTGTATAATTAAGTGTTAATTTGATCATATAACAATTATATGACTCAATTAAATAAATAATATGTACTTAACATTTTAAGTAATATTTTACCATTATATCAATATATAATGGGTCCCACAAGGCTTAGTTAATTTATTTTACAACTCCTTGTAAATATAATTAACTAATTACCTCTATCTCAAAACCTCAACTAATTTAGTAATTTAACGATTAATTACTAAGTTAAATCTTATTTAATCGTATTAAAATAAGATATAAATTTATTAGTCAAGTATCGCATAATTGAAAAATATGCTTAATCGAATTTGAGTTCTTAACTCAATTTCTAACAATTAACTCTCGTACATATCGAATATATATAATGTACTAATTAACTGTATCGTATACAAATAATTAGTTACTATTTGGATTTCATCCTTTAGGTGTGACCGAAAGGGATCAGTTGATCACCGCCGTCAAACGACAATAACGTCAAACTCTAGTCAGCCAACCGTTATTGATTTACGTTAATCAACTGACTAATCATATATATAGTCAATAAATATGCCAATTATATTCCTTAATAAGATTTATTATGTGGCGCACTAATTGGGGAGGGACACCTACTTCAACATCTCACCACTTGTCATGACACAAGTGGCATCACCGATTCTCTTGTCCTTTTATCACATGCTCCCACTCAACGCAAGGTGTCTTTCAGTCGCACGTGCGATGACCTATCTAGAAGTGGTTTCCACGAGAGGGAGCAGTAACTTGTCATGGCCCGTGAAATCTACCATAGATCTCTTCCGAGCAGTGGCCACGATTTTACAGTGTACTAAACTCCTCGAGTGGACTAAAGATGTTTTTACCAACGTGGGTGGGCCATTCGTGTTGATCCATTCTACTCTGTATGATGCAGATCACCATGATCCAGAAGAAGTCTATCGGCCTCCTTTTACGGCACGACCTAGAACATCAACCAAAACCAATCGGAAACTGCACCGACTCAGATAGACGGTCGCCAGTCAAAAGAATCGACTTATAGGAATCACTACTACAAATACAGGCAATAACAACGCCCCATCAACAACGCATACTCACGAAAATAAAGAAAAACCGTTGTGGAATGGATAAATATTTTTCCGCGGAATTTTATTAAACCTAATAACAACGGTGTTAGTTTTTCAAACGTTGTTATTAGTTTTAACAACGGCGTGAACTAAAATAACTGTTGTAAATAAATTTACTAATAACAACAGGTTATTATATGTCCGTTGTTATTAATTTAGCGCGAAATAATAAAAATTAATAACAACGGGTATGAAAAACCCGTTGTTATAATGTGTTATTAATTTGGCGCATTATTGGGCTTAAATTAATAACAACGGAGATGATTTTGTTGTACGTTGTTGTTAGTTGTAACAACGGATTTAACTTTGTTAACCGTTGTAAATAGGTAACCTAATAACAACGGTGAATATGAATAATAACCGTTGTCAATACGTTTAATAAAGATGAAAAAAAACACAGAACACTAATAATACTGTACTGCAACACAAAAACACAAACACTAAAAATAATTTATTGATTTCCTGATCGTCTCTTTGTCATCATCTCCGTCTGCTATTTCTTATTAATCAGGTATTCTAATAATTTTTCTTTATTGATTTCCTGAATTTCGTTTATTTGTGAATTAGTTGCCTTATACATTGCATTTTCTGAATTAGTTTTAATTAGTTGGATTTTCTGAATTACTTGGCTTACTATATATACTACGAATGTAGATAAATGACTCGAACTTGGATGAATGCTGCGAATATGAGTGACCCAAACTATAAGGATGGTTTAGCTGAATTTTATGAAGTCGTTGCGAACAATTTGAATGGTTCTTCTAGTATTCCATGCCCTTGTGAAAGATGTGGTAATATTAGGTATATGGCTATTCCGGACGTTAAAATTCACCTAGAAAAGTATAGTTTTAGTCGATCCTATACCCGTTGGATTTTTCATGGGGAATCATTAGAGGAAGATAATAATTTTGAAGAAGATGATCTTGAGGTATACGAAAGGATAACTGATGATCCCGAGTTTGCCGAGTATGTTGAGTTTGAAGCAGACGAGTTGAATGTTGGGTCTACAGATAATGAAGAAAAGGATGATGAATCAAATGCTTTTGAAGATGAAAACATTAATTTGGATGACCTTGACAACATGTATAAGAAGTTGTGTGAGTCTGAAGCGCCTCTATACCCTGGTTGTAAGTACACAAAGATGTCGGCTGTGGTGAAGTTGTATAATATCAAGGGGGCAAATGGGGTTAGTGACACATGTTTCACTAGTTTATTAGCCTTGATAAACGACATGCTTCCAGATGGTAATGTTCTTCCCGTTAAGACATATGAGGCTAAAAAACTAATTAGAGGGGTGGGTATGAAATATGAGAAATACATGCATGTCCAAATGATTGCGTATTGTATCGAAAATTATATCAAAACTTAACCAATTGTCCGGTTTGTTTTGAGTGGCGTTATAAGGATAAGGAAGGGATCCCGGCTAAGGTGTTATGGTATTTTCCAGTGATACCAAGATTCATAAGGATGTTTGCGAATAGCAATGATTCAAAAATGTTAACTTGGCATGAAACTGGAAGAATAAATGATGGGAAGCTAAGACACCCGGCAGATGGTATGCAATGGAAATCGTTCGACGCTAAGTATCCCGATTTCGGCATTGAACCTAGAAACTTACGTCTAGCGCTGTCCACTGATGGAATGAACCCACATGGAAACATGAGTACCCAACATAGTACTTGGCCAGTAGTGTTGGCAATATACAACTTACCTCCATATGTGTGCATGAAAAGAAAGTACTTGATGTTGTCGTTGTTAATTTCCGGCCCTAAACAACCTGGAAATAATATAGATGTCTATTTGGAACCTCTTTTAGATGATTTGCGAATTTTGTGGGATAGTGGGATAGAAGTATTTGATGCATATAGGAATGAAACTTTCAATTTGAGAGCGATGTTATTGTGTACAATAACCGACTATCCGGCTTATGGCGACCTTTCTGGGCATACGGTGCATGGGAAAGAGGCATGTCCATTGTGTGGGGAGGATATCGAGTCTGAATACTTGAAGTGTTCTCATAAGTATGTGTATTTGGGAAATAGGAGGGGCTTGGATCCTGACCATTGTTATCGCAAGCAGCAGAAAGCATTTAATGGACGTCAAGAACATCGTCAACCTCCTAGAATTTTGAGTGGGCATGAAGTTTATCAGAAAGTAAAGCATATAGAGATAAAATATGGGAAGAAGAACGGCTCTAAATTGTCTACTCGTGGGTATAAGAAAAGATCCATATTTTTTGATAAACTTCCATATTGGCCTGACCTGGAGGTCAGGCATTGCCTCGATTTCATGCACATTGAGAAAAATGTCTGTGATAATATTATCAATACCCTCCTGAATGTTCCCGGTAAAACAAAGGATAACGCCGCAGCTAGGGAAGATATGCAAATGATGGGTATTAGGCTAGAGTTGGCACCACAGAAGAGAGGTAATGGTACATTTTTACCGCCAGCAGCTTATACCCTTTCACGGAATGAGAAAAAAGAGTTTTGTGCATGCTTGAATGGAATTAAAGTGCCACATGGTTATTCGTCCAACATCAAAAGCCTTGTGTCGATGCAAGATCTAAAACTCACCGGGTTAAAGTCACATGATTGCCACACTTTGATGCAACAATTACTATCCGTGGCTATTCGCTCCATTTTACCTGAAAAGGTACGATATGCTATTACCAGATTCTGTCTCTTCTTCCAGTCCATATGCGATAAAGTCATCGATCCCGATGATGCGGATTCATTGCAGGACCTCGTTGTCACCTCTCTTTGTCATTTTGAAATGTATTTTCCACCCTCTTTCTTCACTATCATGATTCACCTGACCACTCACTTGGTTAGGGAGATTTTGTACCTTGGGCCCGTGTACTTGAGATACCAGTATCCTTTCGAAAGATTGATGAAAGTCTACAAGGACTATACATCTAATCGGTATCGTCCAGAAGGTTGTATTGCTGAACGTGCTATATTAGACGAAGCTCTTGCATATTGTTACGCTCATCTCTCTCCTGAGGAGTTAATTGGCGTTCCAAAGAATCGTCATAGTGACTGGATGACCGGAAAAGGTATTAGGGGCCGGGTTGAAAAAATTGTGTCACGTGACATGTTACATTTAGCACATACGTATGTGCTAAACAACGAAGATGAGGTGCAACCTTATATTGAACAACACAAAGATGAGCTCAAATACGATCACCCAAACAAGAGCGAGATGTGGATTGCAAACGAGCATAAGAAGACATTTGGAGAGTGGTTTAGGAATGTTGTCTTGGAGTATAAGAATTTGTATGGTGATGACATCTCTCCTAGGTTACTACGTATTGGGTTAGGTCCAAATGCCAGGGCCACTTTTTCAGCGGTTTTGCTATTAATGGTTATACTTTTTACACCCGCGAGCAAGATGAGTTGAGCACAATGCAAAATAGTGGTGTGAGTTCTGAATTTGAGGCAATGCACTTTGCTACTTCAAAAGATAAAAACCCTATTTGGGGAAAATGCCTTTATTATGGTGTTATTCAAGAAATATTGGTATTAGATTACATTGATTTCACAATACCTCTGTTTCGATGTAACTGGGTTGATAACAACAACAATTGTGTTCGAAAGGATAAAATGGGATTTACGTTGGTCAATTTGGATAAGGTTGGCAATAATAAGGATGATCCTTTCATAATGGCATCCCAAGCTAAACAAGTGTTCTATGTCACCGATCCTATGGATAAGAAATGGTCTGTTGTACTATCTATAAGGAGTAGACGGGGTGCACCCGATAATGATGGGGATAATGATCAGGATGTCGTGTTTGAGGGAATGGATCACTCTTCCACTGTATCTTATTTCGACAATGTTGACACTGATCATGATAACATTGAAAGCATCTATATGCGTGATGATCATGGTGAAGGTATTTGGGTTAACGAAGAAACTATGTCGGGCAAGAAACGTCCCCGATCCTGAGGTGGTATTGTCTTTAGTTTTTGTTAGCTTTGGTCATTGTTGAAGATTCCCAAATTATTTAGCTTTTGGTCATTCATTATACAGTCTCCATGTTTTGGTTTCTGCTGATATTGCAGTGTATAGTGCTTATGATATTGCTGTCTTTGTTGGTTTCTGCTGATTATTATTGCAGTGTATAGTACTTATGATATTGCTGTCTCTTATAATTATAATTAAAAAAAAATAAAGGTAAGCAACAACAACGGTTGTTGTAAATCTACCCGTTGTTATTGATTATAACAACGGTTAATAACCATAAACCGTTGTCATAGTTTTTACTAATTACAACGGGTAGACTACTATAACCGTAGTCATTGCTCTATCACAACGGTTTGTTTATAATAACCGTTGTCAATATTTGTAGATAGAAAACACACAACATTAGTAATACGACTGTAGTACTGCAACACAAAAACTCTATCACAAAGCGATCATTTTTCTGTCATCATCTCCCTTATTACTCAGCTATTATTTTTATCAACTATTTCTTGAATTTGTGAATTTGTGAATTTGTGAATGTCATTTCCTGAATGTCGTTTATTATTTTCACCAATGTCGTTTATTAGCAAATTTGTGAATGTCATTTCCTGAATGTCATTTCCTGAATGTCGTTCAATTCTAATTTTGCTTTATCGATTGAATAGCTTTATATTGAATAGTTTAATTACTTCTAAACTTAAGTCAAAAAACAAATTAACGTATCAACATTAATATTATTAAATTATAAGTTCAAACGGCGCCACACACAAATGGCGCCAAAACAACAACAACCAAACAACCAAACAACTACAACCAAACAACAACAACAAATTAAATTGAGTCCGGGTAAATCTCCCGGATAGCTGCCACCGCTAGAGCATATGCATCAATCGGGTCAGCCTCGGCCAGAGCCAACCCTTCCCACTGCTCTACCTGGGTCACTTCAACGAGGTCGACCCCATTTGGGAAACAGTAACGCTCATGTTCGGAAGCCACCCATAGATATGGCCCAGGCTTGTGGTCCGTGCTCTCAATAAAATCTTGTCTCCCATGCCCGGCCTTGTCAAACATTCTTGCCAGTTTGAATGCGGACGCACGATGAGCATCCGACATCCCAAACTCGAAAACGAGATGCCCTGTAAAGTGCCCGCGATGATAATTTGGCCACATCTTCCTTATTAAGTGGCCATTTCGAATAAGCGTATCACGGAGTTTTTTGTAACTTTTACACACAACGTAGCCACCCTCAATATGACAAGGCATTTCTTTCATGATGCAAGCATATGGTTTAGTAAAAGTTCCAGACCTTTTGTATGGTTGATGTTAGTATTGAGGCTGGGAAATTTTGTATGGTTTAGCAAATATGTTATTGATTAGAGTTGGGAATTTTGTATGTGGTTGATAACCTGCTTGTATTGAGGCTGTATTTATAAAGAGTTATTTATTGGAGTTATTTATTCACATGCATGCATTGGTTCACATGAAGGCATTGATTCACATGCATGCATTGGTTCCCAAAACGACTATACATTCACATGCATGCAGTACGTTATTGATTGAGTAAATGTGTGAATATGCAGTCAATGCATTTACTGCAATGTGCAGTCAATGCATTTACTGCAATGTGCAGTCAATGCATTTACTGCAATGTGCAGTAACCCTATCACAACGGTTGTGATAACGAAAACCGTTGTGGTTAGTAATAACAACGGGTTTTTGTACCAATAACCGTTGTTATTGCGTAATAACAACGGGTTTTTGTACCAATAACCGTTGTTATTGCTCAATATTATTATTTTTAATTAAAAGATATTGCAGTCCAAACCCGTGAATAAACAACAGCAGAACCAGCATTGATTAAAGCATCCATTGAACATCATCAATGGCAGCATAACCCCTCTATAAATACACCTCAAAACCCCTCCTTTAAATATTCCATAACTACCCTAAAATTAATATCATCAATGGCAGCAGTTAACCTTCCCAACGATGAAACGACCCTTACAAAATTGATTGCAGATGAGGAGGAGGCTCTTGCCGTAGTTCCCGCTGATCATCACCCATTGATTAAAGGATCCATTGAACATCGAAGGGATTATTGGATTAAGAGGCGTGAAGCAGTCCGACTTGTCAACCAAGCGTCGTCATCATCATCGTCCTCTGTCTACCCACGTCGGCCTTATACTCGGAGGTTGGATGCCGCAAGAGATATGTTGAGCTGTACCCGTCCTACCTTATCTCCACATGCAAGACGTGTACTTGCAGGCATTGAATCTGTTATTGCAAAATACGAGGTTAATGATCCGGAAGTCATCAGTATCATCAATATTGTTCCGGATTGTTGGTGGCAGTGTGAGAAAAGCTTTTTACACTTAACCGGAATTGTTCCGGATTATTTAACATCTTTATTTATTTGATGTCGGATGAATGTAATGTACTTTATTATAAAATCTAGGTTATTCCTAATGAAATCAATGAGAAAGAATGTTGTTTAAAGTGTTTGAATTGATGTTCAATATTTTGATGTATTATTAATTAGAAGTATATAAAAAAGGGTTTAGGGTTTAGGGTGTAGGGTTTAGGGTTTAGGGTTTAGGGTTTAGGGTTTAGGGTTTAGGGTTTAGGGTTTAGGGTTTAGGGTTATTTTGAAGTAACACACGTATACTAATAATGATACTTAATAATTAAAAGTGATCCGACCCGAAAATGATACTTAATAATCATCACGCGGATAATAAATAATGATTTCTATCGAATTAAATAAAATAACCCGATACTAGCGAGCTAATTAATTTTGGGTCGGACAGTTTCAGGTTTGTGATGCAAAAACGGCCCGTTTATTAGCGTACTTGAATTGGATGAACGAAGTCGATCGACCCCAGGCCATATATATATATATATATATATCATTATTATTTAATTTGGGAAACATTGCATTGACGTACGTGTATATATAATACTTACTTGAATTGCATGTATGTGCATTGATGAATCTGTTATTATTGCAAATTGTAGTACGAGCGTCGTTAATTAGAGATCCGGAAGTCATCATCATTTAATTATTATATATATATATATATATCATCATCAATAAGTAGTACATATATATTTACGAGGTAATTAATAATGACACGTGCCCCCGACCCTGCCCAAAAGTGATCGACCCGAATTGAAGTGCGTAGCTATTACGTACGCTTGCTCTGATCTAGAAAGTGGATTGCCCGATCCGTAACTGCTGGCCTGGCCACCCGATCGATTAGTTTCAGGGTAACTAGTGATGCATGATAATTATAATAACCAGTTCCTTAATTAAAAAGAAAATGACCCGATTCGAGGTAATTGAATCAAAAACTAAAAATAATTAATAACTAACCCGATCGATAAAGTTATTAATTACAAACCCGCCGAATCTAACCCGATTAGAATTGATTCCCAGGCCAAACCCGATCCGCGCTAATAATTAAACGTAACTTACGCCTATAATATAAAATTTAGAGCAAAGTAAAATAAATTAAATTAAATTTAGAGCAAAGTTAAATAAATTAATTTAGAGCAAAGTTAATGAGTTTATTTCGTGCCTCAAATTTTAATACCGCGCGCGCGTATCTGAAAAATTAAAAAAAATATACATAATCTATAAAAACGGTGTTTTAGAAATTCACCGTTGTTATTACTTTCAACAACCACTAGTACAAAAATGACATTAGGCAAGTTGAAAAGGCTACGGTTGTTACAAATAACCGTAGCCTATTGTAAAAGGCTACGGTTATTGGGAGAGAACCGTAGCCAAATATATGAAAGCCAATATTAGGCAACGGCCATTATAAAGAACCGTGGCCTTTAAATAAGAGGAATTTAAAAAAAGAAAATAAAAACAGAAGACAAGTTTTATACATTCTCCACTCACTAGTAAACAAATGCATTTGGTCTCCATGGGACTTTTAGAGTTTCAATTCGAGTCTCCTTTACATGGCTTCATCGGTCTTCAATCAACCTCCTTAACTGGCTGCTCAACCACTCGATGCTCGACCGTCAAACAGCCCCAGGTTCGCTTCACATGTGATTTTTTTTTCCAGTTTTCGATTCATATGGGTTATTAATATCTAGGGTTTCCCCACAAACTCTTTGTTCAATGGAGATGTTGTTAGTTGTACGGATGGTGGTCTTATTTGTGATAAAAAAAATTGAAGATGGTACTGTTGATGATCAACGATCCGAGTTAGGGTTCATATGGTATTGGGGCTTTTTTTGCTTAGGTTTATAATTACGCATCGAGCAAAAGCTGAAGTTAATTTGGGTCCTAGCAACTCTGGATCTTTTATTTCAGAATCAAATATGATTTATTCCTTAATCATGTTTCTATCATTCGTTGTTGTAATGTCGCCATCGATATTAAATATGATTCTTATTTTTTTCAGTCAAAATTTGGGATTTCTTTGTATTTGATATTTTACATACAAATTGCATTTTATTTCATTGTTTTAAGTTGGGTATCATAAGTGTAGTAGTAAAAAAATCAAACTTAAACCATATCAAATAAATAATAACAAAAGAAATGAATTGGGTTCTTGAGACGAGGTAGTTACTTCTACGGAGTACTGATTTCATGAGTTTTTCTTTTCTTTTTCTTTGAAATGGGAGATTCATTTATCTTTATAATCATGATATGATGCCGTGATGATGAATTGTCGGATTCGTTGTTGTTTTTGTAAGTTTAGGATTATGATCCTTTTTCCTGAGAATTGACAATGTTTTGCACTTGTGTTCATCATCTTTTGTGAAGGGCATGACCACCAAGCTCTAATATCTCATAATCAAGGTATGATTATTCCTAGCCTTTCTCTTTCTATGTTGTAATTATCTTTAACAATAATTAATTGATTCTTCTGTTTTTCAATTGAAATTTTGGGGGTTTTCTGTGTAGCCGGTGATTTTTATGTAAATTGCATTTTTTCAATAGTTTAAGTTGGAACTGATGATTGAATTAGTAAAAGATAACAGGTATACCCGTAAAACATAGTAACAATAAACTCTAACTTTCTTATTTTCCAGTGTTTGAAATTCGTAAGAATCGATAATGTTTTCATTCAATAACGACTTCCTCCGTATCAATTATTTGTTTACCTTTTCTTATTTTCTATGAGGGTATTTTAATCGAAGGTAACCAAATGAATGAGACGGAGCGAGTATTTGTTTACCTTTCTCTATTGACTCTTATGCTAGTGATTACCGCTTTCTTGAATGTCTAATCTGGTATATTGATAACCATTTTGCAGTGGCTCTCCATAAATTATTAACATCTTTTAGCTGAATTGAGTAGTTTAATAAACTAAATGGACATCATGCTTTTTATAATTGAAGCTTCTTTTGTCATCTATCAAACGATTCCTCTAGGTAAAAAGTGAAAATTTGAGTATTTTAATAGTGAAGATGTATCTTTGTTGTTTAGCTTTGGTTTTCATGCTTGTAAGTTAGCCTTTTCTTATAGTAGCCTTATATTACTAGTCATCTGTTATTGTTGAAATATGATGGGCTGTACCTGATTATCAAGTTTGCAATATTTATTACTAGTCGCTGGACAAAGTTGGCCTTATTTCATCTTTTTCTTAGATTGTGAATATGTTTTTGCTGGTATAATTGTGCATTCTTTTTTCGTTAACTTGAGGCATCTGGGCATTATTGGTGTGTTGTATATTATGGTTTTCCAGTGTAAATTTATGATAGAGAGCCTTGAAGTCATTGTATAAGACGTTAATTTTCACATCTCTTGCCTCAGGTTGCTGCTGAAAACACTGACTAAAAAGGTTTTGGCTCCTTCTACACAAAAAAACAATTCTTATTCAAGCAAAAGAGGTTTGGATCTCTATCTTTTTGTTCTGTTTGTATCCCTTCTTATGTGGTTTACCAGACATTATAGTAGTATGTGTCGCAAAACGCCGCTCTTCAGTTCGGTACTAGTGTCGGTACTAGTGTAGTGGTATGCTGAATAAATGGCTGAATATAATGTGTGAATAACAAGCATGTGGGTTGATTTTTAGGGTTACTATTTACTCAAAATTATATATGAGACCATCTTCTATGAACGAGGAAGCCATTAAATTTATATTTAAATGAGGGATATGTATGTATTTCTACTTAATTGTATGTACTGTGTCTTTTTTGGTAGGTTATGCTAGGTGTTGCAAGATGTGATTCTTGTTAGGCAAACAACAACCTGGAGCTGACATTCAGATGTTACACTGTTGTGTCTATTATAATGCCCTTCGTTTTTCTCCTTGGATTGAAGCAGTGGGAGAAGCAAAAACATTGACTCATCAACTATGTGAATTCGTGGATGTAACCATTAAAGCTGTGTGCATATTGGTGTTCATTTGTGATGACAATTATATATTAAACATTGGTTTTGTAATTCAATATTAATTATTAATAAAATGCTTTGCATTCACCAAAAAATAATTATTTGAAATAAATATATTTTTTTTTTTAAATTTTAATTGAGAAAAGGCTACGGTTGTTAAAAGAGAACCGTAGCCTTTTATAGACTTATGGCTATGGTTTATTCTTAATAACCGTAGCCAAAAAACACTTTAGGCTACGGTTCCTAAATTTAACCGTAGCCAAAAGTCACTTTTGGCTACGGTTCCTAACCGTAGCCGTAAGTACATGATCTAAGGCAACGCCTGGATTTACTACGGTTGAGGAACCGTAGCCAAAAGTCGATTTTAACCGTAGCCAAATGTCTTTTTTGTACTAGTGAACGGTTTATAATAAATAAACCGTTGTCTTAGTGTTATTACTTTCTACAATGGGTGTTATTTAACCGTTGTTATTACTCTATAACAACGGTGGTTTGTAGGATAACCGTTGTCAATAGTTTCTCTTAATAAACCCTTTAGTTTCTCTTAATAAAAAATAATTTACAATCCTATAGAGTAAATTTTACACACGTACATTATCATCATCAGCCTCCTCGTTTACAATCATCCTCGTTTACAACACAAATCTTGCAGTTTAGTATCATCATCATCCTCCTCGTACTCGTGATCATCATCCTGTTCTCTTTATCATCACCTTGTTCTCATTTTCTTTATCAGGTAATTTTTGTGTTTCGTCTTTAGGGTTTTAAGATTGAAGTTCATCTTTTTGTTTTCATTTTCTATTTATCGTTCTCTGTATCATCTAGTTTCATTCCTTTCTAAGTTTTTAGAGTTTTAGAATCTCTGCATGACTCTTTATTTGTTCAGTTACTATTTCATTCATTTCAAGGTCTTAGGGATTTAGAATCGCTGTATGCATGACTCTGTTCCGTTACTATTTCATTTATTTTGAAGGTCTTAGTGTCTTAGGATTATCATGGGTGAAAAACGGAAAAGAGTAGACAACAATGATGAGGGGGATAAGCCTGGTGAGAGGGGTGCTTCGAAGTGCTCTGCAGCCCTTGCAGCTATAGCGGCAAAAACGCCGATGGAAATAAAATGGAGTGTGAAAGGTGTTCCTACTGGTCCAAATGCTAGCCATTTAGCCACTTGGATTGGAGTTACAACCAAACAGTTTGTGCCTATAGATTTAGATGATTTCAGGAATATAAATCCTTCATTGCAGAACTTACTCTTGAAACGTATACAGGTATGATAATATCTTTAGCTAAACACCATTTTATTTTGCATAAGTTACTATTACATAAGGCAGGAAGCCGTATAAAGGTTCGTGTAAAGGTATTATATTAGACAGCCGCTTATTAGTATATATGATGATGATGCAGGAAGCTTTCGATATTCCAGACTGCCATGATAAGTATCTATTACGTAAGGCAGCGGCAGTCTTAGGGCAGTGGAGGTGTGACCTTGCCAAATTACACTTGTATGTGGACAAGGAGACGGGGCAGATGCATAAGAGCCCACCGACAAAGTACCCCCACATCACTCAGCAACAATGGGATAATTATAAGGCGAAACGAGCTACTTAAAAGTTTCAGGTTAAGTATCCATGTCATATGTTTACATTTTTGTAAAACTCTACTTAAGGTTACATTTTTCTAAAAGTTTCAGGTTACATTTTTCTAAAACTCTACTTGTATCTATAATTTTCTAATTGTCTCATCTACTTGCGATTTTATATGATTTGAAGACCGTTAGCGCCAGAAATCGTGCTAACATCTCACAGAAGCGGGGGGTATATTATGGTTCTCGAGGCGGTTACAGATTGATAGAAGAAAATCTCGTAAGTAGCATCTATATACTAGATTTTTTTAATCATACTTGGACTTGATATACATGTATACATATATTATTTTTGAGTTAACGTGTAGGTGTCAAAAGGTGTGACCGACTTGAATCGGCATGTAACTTATAAAGAAGGGCACACGCCTAAAGGAGCCCGAACATGTAACGAATATGATCAGGAAGTCTTGGCCAACATAGTAAGTATTATTTTTATTAAGACGGGTTTTTAATAACTTTATTGTTCAATTCTTGTATGTCTAACGATCTATTTATTTTAGTAACAAAAATTAAATTAAGTTTATTTAATATATTATAGGAGAATGTTCTGAAGGAGGTTGCGGAAGGGAAATTCACTCCGAGTGGTCGTGACGACGTTCTTGCTAGAGCGATCGGCCGTCCCGAGCATCCATGTCGATTAAGGGGCGTCCCATTACATGTCGGAGTCACGAAATATTATGGGACAACTAGCTCGAACAAGAAGAAGAAAAATAAGGGGAAGGCTGACATGGTACGTATACCATTTGTTATTGTCATTTAAAATTCACATTTTATTGTTTTAACAAATTGCTGATTCTACATTTTGGGCGTGCAGGTTCAGTTATTGGCCTCCGTGATCCTGAAGATGAGTTCTGGAGGCAAGCCTTCCGAAGAAGAATTGAAGATGATGGAGGATGTCATTAAAAAGGGCGAGGTAGTGCAACAGATTTGCCAAGAGGCAGACACTACTACCTTGCCAATACATGAGGAGACGGCTGAGAAGATGGTTGAGGTACCTACTGCTGCCGAGGTTTTACTACCTCAAGCCGGTAAGGTAAATATGACTTCTTCTTTTTTTCCTGCATTTGTTCTTTCTAGCAGCCATGCCTTTGATTGGTTTGTTTTATTAGGTAAATGAGTCGGAAAAGGGGACGCATCTTGAGGAGACGGGTGAGGTACCTAATGCTGCTGAGGTTTTGATACCTCAAGCCGATACGGTAAATACGACTTAACCATTTTGAACCTCTGCATTTGTTCTTTCCAGCAGCCATTGCATGCCTTTGATTGGTTAATTAATTTTATAAGGTAAATAACTCTGAAAAGGGGACGCAACTTGAGGAGCCGGCTGAGAAGACGGGTGACAATAAGGAGGTATGTAGAATATAAGAAGTTAGTATATGCTGTCAGTGCTAAATCTGGTCTGGACATGTTCAAGTATAATAGCCTACCCACCAACAATAAATACTTGTAACTAACTTTACATTATATACTCAATATAGATCATTTATGATATCTATTATATTTTGGTATTTAGTAAATAATGTGTATTCTTCAGGCCACAAAACAGCGGAGGCTTGTTCGTCTCGCCGACCCTTCATTAAAAGAGAATGTGATTGTTGCTCGGGCTTTCGTATGCCCAAAGCCCAAGGACTCAGCGGAAACCATCTTGGTTCATGGCGTACCACTCTTGCCGAAGCATGCAAAAGTGGGGATAGTGGGAGTCGTGAAGGGCTATGAAACCTGTAAACTGCCCGTCACAGTCCGCGACGACATAGTAATACTGGCAGATGCGGTTAAAGGTTTTGTCCAATGGCCTCAAAGCCACATTTTCTTGGCTCGTGATTGTAAAATTCAACAGAATGTAGACGGGGTTAGAAAAATACATCTAATTTAACCCGCCTTTTGTCTTTGTTCATCACCTTCATAAATAGTGAAATTTATATGTTTTATTTTTGTTTTGTAGGTAACAAAAAACATGGATAAGTCTAACTCGATAGACAATAATCTTTCTACTACCTCGTCAAAACAACAACTTGATGAGGTATTTAATCAACTCTCTTTCTATTTTAAGTTCTACTATCGCCTCATCATTGAAAGAGCAACTTAATTTAGTTAGCCACATGTAGGTTGTGAAAGGTAGCACACCGCATCATTTCCCCAAGCTGAAAGAGGTCAGGAGTCTATCCGGTACTAAATATCATGGGAACGTTTACATGGAAAAAGTACGAACGGTGGCGATGCTGGATCTTTATAAGGAGGCTGAGAGACGCATAGCAAGCGAGCAATTAATAGTTATTCCGCTCGAGAATGATATTGTAGGGGTAGAACGCCAAGCAATGCTGGATTGGGAAACGCTAGCCGTTTGGGCTGGCCTTGACGAGATTGATGTCCAACACCTATATGTTTGGATGAAGTAAGTTTCTTAATAAATTAAATCATGCAGTATTCTAATATTCTGACTAAGTAAGATATAGTGTTTATAATATCGGAATTAAAACCGGCATGTAGGTACTTGAACTCGGTTGTGATCCCCGCCGAGACCAATATTAATCCACTTCCTCAATACGGATTCATGTGCCCAAATGTTTTATCTATGCATATCGAGATGTTTTCGTATGAAGAACGTGTAAATTATATTGCTGGGGAATTGGCGAAAAACAATAAGCTCATTTTTGCCCCTTATAATGAAGCCGGGTAATATATAATTAATATTACGATTCCAAATACAATTGCATTTTTATATGTTTGGTTATGATGCATGTTGTGATTGTTAATAATGATGTGTCTCTCGATCTCTAGGAGACATTGGGTGCTAGCAGCGATCAATCCGACCACGAAGAAAGTATTTTGGTTGGACTCTTTGCATGGACAACCATCCGAGACCTTTAAGATGTTGATTATTAAGTAAGTTTATAATACGTACTGATGATGATTTGGCACATATAATATTAAGTTAGTAGTTTATTATTATTAAGTAAGTTTATGTGACTTTCGGCCTCTTTCCTTTTTTAAAGGGCCTTTGAGAAGAAAAGAGCAACCGGCAATCAACCGACAGAATATTCTGATGATGGCCCTACTTTTATTACGATAACAGGGGTACGTACGCGCAAATACTAGTGCATTAAACTAATTACGCATATACATCTGTCTTTTTTAATTACGCATTAAACTAATTGGTAATTGCCTTCTCGTCTCTTCGTTTATTATGTAATAATAGGTCCCTAAACATCCGGATAGCATCCAATGTGGATACTACGTTTGTCGTTTCATGTTGGAGATTATTAGGCGAAGATATATCAGCATTCCAGAAAGAGTTAGTAGTTTAATGTAGCTATTATTTACTTTTTTTCATTAGAGCTGATATCTTTTCTGCTATATATATATGATCGATGTTGCTAATTATGTATGATATGCCTATACTGTTGTTACCCTACTGATCGATGTCTTTTATTTGTTTTATCCGCAGTATTCAATCAACACGCCACATGTCCCTGAGTACACTAAGCACAATATAGACGAGGTAAGGGACTTGTTGGGCAAATACGTCCTTGAACAAACAAAGAGTTAAGGGAACTTAGATTATTTTGGAAGCAGATAGGGAACTTTAATTTGTAGAAGTCATTAATTAGAGCAAGTTGTAAGTATGAATTGCTCTGAAAGAGATCATTTTGGTTGTATATATCATCTTGCTGCTGCTGTACATGAATTGCCATGTACATGAATTGCCCTGTACATGAATTGCTCTGATTTATATATAGATATATCATTTTGCTGCTTCTGAAATTGGTTTATGATGCGTGCTGCTGCTACTGCTGCTGATTTATGCAGGATTTTCAGTGGTGGCAGGGGAACAAATTACAATTTTTTCAAAAACAATAATAAAAATAATAACAACGGTTTTTTAAAATTCATTAAAAGCGTTGTAACATATTTCCCACCAAAACGTATCATACCTTTAACAACGGTTTATTCTAGAATACCGGTTGTTATTAAAACTTTCCACAACGGCTTATTTATTATACTCCGTTGTAATTAACTATATTCACAACGGGTTTAAAAAAAATAGCGTTGTTATAATATTTCCCACCAAAACTAATCATACCTTTAACAACGGTTTAATTTAATAGAACCGTTCTCGTATCTTTCCCACCATAATTATTCACACGTTTTAACAACAGTTACCTAGTAATAACAACGACTTCTTACCGTTGTTAAAACTATTAACAACGGTATTTTCATTAAATCGGAACCGTTGTTAAAACCTTTAACAACGGAGGCTTTAACAACGTCCGCTTTTTAATATTACAACGGTTTTTAACCGTTGTCATTTCCTGTTTTTGTAGTAGTGACTCAAACTAACTTGGCTTCAAGAACTTGTTCCAAGATGTAAAACTTAGCCTTCCATACAAAGTAACTAAAACAAACTATAAATTATCAAATGTTTTTCTATGTATTATGATGATAAAAAGATGGAAGAAGATATATCTAATTTATCAACAATCATGTCCTTTTATAGGTCTTCAAAGAGCATTTTCATAAATCATATTAAAGCTCATAAAACCTCATAAAATGTGAGCATAATTGCCGAATTAAAGAAGAATTCGGAATCCAATGTTGAGCCTCTCCACGAGGCTAAGTAGTCTGCCAAAGTTTCCGCGACACGCGGCTAGCCGCGCCACGAGGCTACCATTTTTTCCTTTGACGCTTCCTCTTCTTCCTTGCTTCCGTACTTTGACTCATTGTTTTGAGCTTTGACTTGTCTTTAATCCACAAGCTTTAAAATCTTATTAACCCATTATTTGGCATGAAATTAGTCCAAGGAATAAGTGTAAAAATGTCCTAGTCATTTCCAAAACTAAGAATGCAATTCTTGAACATGGCACCTACACATTAAACCGGAATTGCGTAGAAATACATCCAAACAATGCAACTATTACCAAAATCCATTAATGAGCTAAAGTAACTATAAATAACATATATCGAGGCTAAAGTAGCTAAGAATTGGGTTGGTAAAGACGGTATAAAACCGTCACATCAAGATAAGCTGTATAAAGATTTGAAGAAGACTTACTGGTGGCCGGGGAAGAAGAAGGAAGTTGCTGATTTTGTGGCGAGGTGTTTGACCTGTTAGCGAGTCAAAGGGGAACAAAGGAGACCGCAAGGTAAGATTTAATCTTTAGAGGTTCCGGAATGGAAATGGGAGTCTATATCCATGGATTTTGTGGTAGGACTTCCGAGATAGCAGAAGGGGAATAATATGATTTGGGTGATCATGGATCGGTTGACCAAGTCAACCTATTTCGTGCCTATGAAGGATACTTGGAGCAAGATCGAGCTAGCTTTGGCTTATAGGAAGCATGTGGTGAAGCTAAATGGGGTGCCTAGTGATATAGTATCTAATCCGGATGCGAGGTTCATTTCTCGATTTTGGAAGGAACTGCAAGAGCTTATGGGAACGATATTGAAGATGAGTACAACCTTTTATCCTGCGACGGATGGCCAGACGGAGAGAACGATTAAGACCTTGGAAGATATGTTGAGGGCTTGTGGGCTATCATTTGGTGGGAGCTGGGAGGATAAGCTGGACCTGATAGAGTTTTGTTACAAAAACATCTACCATTCTAGTATTAGGATGACACCATTTGAGGCGTTGTATGGGAGGAGCTGCAGTAGTCTAGTGTGTTGGGATGACAATTCTAAGGCAGTGGTTCTTGGAACCCCGATGGTTCAAGACATGATTAAAAAAGTGAAGCTAATTCGCCAGAAGATGAAAGCAGCGCATGATCGTCAGAAGAGCTATGCAGATCTTTATCGTAGGGACATAGAGTTCCAGGTGGGTAACAAAGTCCTTTTGAAGGTGTCATCTATGCGTGGGGTGATGAGATTTGGAAAGAGGGGCAAATTGAGCGAGAAGTTCATAGGCCCCTATGAGATTTTGTATTGGGTTGGAGAGGTGGCTTACCGCTTAGCCTTACCACCTGCTCTTGATCGGGTCCATAATGTGTTCTGTGTATCTCAGTTGCGAAAGTATGTGAGTGATCCGTCTCAATTGCTAAAGGCTGAGACCATTGAGCTTGATGAGTCACTGACTTATGTTGAGGTGCCAAAAGAGATCTTGGATCGAAAGGTGCGCAAGACCATAAATAAGGAGACGACGCTATTTAAGGTGTTATGGTCCAACCATAACGTGGAAGAAGGAACTTGGGAGCCGAAAGCTGCTATGCGAGAGCGATACCCGCATCTTATAAAGAGGTATGTTCGGTTACGGGGACGTAACCTTGTTCTCTAAGGGGGGAAGGAGATAATTGAATGATGTTAAGTATGTTAGTAGTTAGTGTCTTTTGGTGGCTGTATAACACATGTTGTGACATGTTACGTTGTTCATTTATGGTTAGTATGTGATACATGTATGTATTGCGGTTGTGTCTCATGTTAGTTGTTGGTAGGAGTTTTAGTTGGTAGAAGTATGAGTTGTGAACTTCGAGGAAGAAGTTCGTTCTTAAGAAACGAAGACTGTAATACTCCGTATTTCTGAATACTTGGCAATCGGCCGAGTAAAGCTTACTCGATCGAGTGAATTGTGTACTCGGCCGAGTAGAGCGCATTCGACCGAGTAGGTTGGTTTGCCAGTTTGAACAGTGTTATGTTCTTGGGTACTCGGCCGAGTATAGTAAGAACTCGACCGAGTACATATTGTACTCGACCGAGTACACCGGTCTGCGGGAATTATTCGGACGTTTGATTAGGGATTAATAAGGGGATTTAAGTTCATAATTACAGTTTACGTTCTTCACAAAAACCCTATTTCTCTTAAAAACTCTCTCTAACTTCTAAAAGACATTCCTAATCATTCCGTGCCAGAGCAGATCTCTCATTGCCTTGTTGATTGTTCGGTAAGTAATTCTATTATATACTTTGTATGATTAATTGTAAACCCTAATTGAATTGGGAGAAAAAGGAAGATGATTAGTATTAATTATATATCATTCTTGTATGATTACGAGGAGATTTTGCAGAAGAAGAATTCTGAGTAATTGCTTGTCTTCTTGCGGTATTTGCTAATAAGGTAGGGTTTTCCTACTCATTACATTTATGCTAATTGATGTGATGAGATATTTTGGTTATGTTATTAGTTTGATTGATGATGATGGTGATAGAGTTAGGGATTGGAGTTTAGGTTGTTACTATGGTTACTATGTTTGTGATCCGTCGGGAGACGGTTTCAGACCCCGAGTTCGCCTTTCTTAGTTCTCCCGCTATGAGGGGGATGTGCACATTAATGTTCCGGGTTTTCTCGCAGCGGTTAGAGGGGATTTCGACGCCTATGGCTGCAGTTTAGGGTTTATTGGTGGTTTTTGCAGGTCAGGGATGGTAACCTGGTACTGCTGAGGTAACCGTTGCGGTGGCCCTCCGATTTCTCTTTCTCTATTGCTTGTCTTGTACATTGCTCGGTATATATCTATTGTTATTGACCCCGTTAATGTTTTCCAAAATTGTTGTGATATATTGGGGAATGGTGAGTAGGTGATCAACATGTAGTCCGTAGAGCTGCGCTGGGATGAGGATGGGATTACTATCGAGTCATTGCTTCTGCTTAGTCTATTAGAGTTTAAACTTTAATTTACTTTTATCATTGTGTTAGCATTTGGATTGTTGGTCTCCACGGTATGCCGTCTAGTTTGGAATTTTGTAATTTGAGTTTAAACTATTGGATTTAATAAATTATTGTTTCTTTATTGCGAGTTTTGATATATACTACCTCGGGTAACCGAGATGGTATCATCCTGAAGTACTAAGGAGGTCTTGTAAGGCTCTTTGGTATTTGAGGTGTTACATAACCACTCCAAACTCCAAATCCGAACTCTATCACCATCACAATAGTAACCATCATTATCAACAAGGAGGAACATCAAAGTAACACATCTCATCACAATGATTAACATATAAGGTACTGAGTAGGGAAACCCTACCTTAAAGCAATCCGCAATAATGGCAAGGAAGCCCGAATAGAACCTTCCTTTATGAATTCCCTCCCTAACAATCATACAATTAATCTAGGATCAACAATCGATTACAACAACCCAATTCCTAACCGTAATTCAGATTAGGGTTCTAACAATTCTACCCAAAAGACACATCAAGGAATTGGGGATTTAGGACTTACGACTGATTCAGGCACGAACAAGGACGAACTAGCAAAGAGACAATTTTCAACCTTGGCAATGGATTAAGGTGATTAAGAGAGTTTAGAGAGATATTAGGGTTTTTAAAATCTTTTAAGAACTAACGGAATATATAATCTCTTAATGCTCTTAATCCAAAACCACTCGAAAAACTCGTCAGACCGTTTCACTTGGTCGAGTACAGAAGTCACTCGGTCGAGTACTCGCCATACTCGGCCGAGTACCACCTAGACAGAAGACTACCTACACAACAGACTCCACTACTCGACCGAATGACCCCTACTCGGCCGAGTACAATACCACTCGGTCGAATGCAGCCAACTCGGCCGAGTACCAGGTACACAAAAATATGAAGTATTACAGTCTTCCCTCTTTAAAAACGAATTTCGTTCTCGATGTTCACAACCCAACCAACATCGCAATAACGAAGACAAAAGGACTCTACCAATAACTATCCTCACCCTCACATATCAACTCAGAATAAAACCAACACAAAGTCTCCATCGAACCTAGCCGGTAAGATCAATAATAAAGCAAAAGGTTTTACTACACTAATACGAACGATTACATTCTTCCCTCCTTAACAATAAACTCCGTCCTCGAAATTCACAGCCTCATTACATAAAAAAGAAACCAAGCATTAAATCTAACACTAGCATCAACATATATATACTAAAGGTACCTTCAAAAACCGTCATAATCCGCTATGACATCATAACTCAAGATTCCAACAATACATGTATCGGACCTTACCAAAAAAAATTCCTCCTCAAGACATTCGAACTAACACTTAGAACCACTCTTCCTTTAATAATACCACAATACCCACAATATCACATGGCACACATCTCCTTTCACCTCACACATGGCACACGTCTCTAATACCACTTTGTAACACCCTCATACACATCGAGTGTCCATTGCTAAAAAAGAAAACTCTGGCGTCTTTGGATCACTCGATCGAGTGAATCTAATACTCGATTGAGTAACCTTAATACCAGATGGCGAAGACGTTAATAGAGAAAAAGAAAGGAAATAAGCCAAGCCCATTAAAATTGATATTCCTTTTCCTCACCGACAACGTAAATCCAAGCTAGATTAACAATTTGGGAGGTTTATGGAGGTAGTAAGAAACTTGCAAGTGAGTGTAGAATTAATCACTCAAGTGTCGTCTTATGCGAAGTTTATGAAGGAGATATTAACAAGGAAGCGGTCTTTTAATGAAATTGGGACTGTTGCGTTCACCGCGGAGTGTAGTCCTGTGTTACAAAGTCGATCACCGCCAAAGCTAAAGGAACCAGGGACTTTTTTTATTCCTTGTAATATAGGTCCTTTGTGTATCGATAACTTGTGTATCGATAACGCTCTTTGCAGCTTATGAGCTAGCGTTAGTGTGATGCCGTATGCAATATACAAAATGCTTAACATGGGTAAACTTAATGTCACTAATATGACCCTACAATTTGTGACCGATCTATTAAGCGTACTATGGGTAGGGCTGAGCAAAAAAAACCGATCCGGATTTAAAAACCGTATCCGAACCGAAATCCGATTAACGGTGCCCGAATATTCGGTTTTTTTTCGGTTTCGGTACCCGATCCGGTTTTTTTTTTATCAATCCGGAGCGGTTTCGGTTCTCAATTATTTACATTCGGAGCCCGGTTTTAAAACCGGTTTATAATAAAAAAAAAAAAAAAAAAAAAAAAAGAAAATCACTAACTAACTAGACCGTGTAAAAACAAGAAGCCCATATTGAACCCCTCTATCCTCATTCAGTCATTCCTCTAAGGCTCTAACCCTCTGCAGCCAAAAACAACTCCAAAAACCCTAAACCGAATCCCCTCTACTCATCTTCTTTGCCTCTCTCAAATCAAAATCAATCTTAGATCTAACTTCCATCCAAAGAAGAACTAAGGTTTGTATATTCAATATTCATCCTTTGCTAACCTAATTGATTTACTTTCCTTATTTTCGTATTTTTTCTGTCTTTTTATTTCGTCTTTTTCGTTTTTTTTCCGTCTGTTTTTCGTGTATTTTTCGTCTGTTTTTCGTGTATTTTTCGTCTATTTTTCGTCTTTTTTCGATTGTTCTTGTTTTTGTTTATTAATTGTATCATTAGTATGATTTTTCCTGTTTTTATGCATTAATTTGGTGTTTATATATACTTTTCCTGTTTTTATGCAATATATACACACATTAACACATATAGATTGTTTGATTTAATTGTATACATATAGATTGTTTGATGATTTACTTGTATACATATAACTAAATAAGTATATAACATATATATATATTGTATACATAAATATTATATATACTTCATATTAATTGTTTTATTAGGAGATTTATATGCACTGTCAACCCCATTGTTTTTCCCTGTTTTTTCCAGTTTTATTTTTCCTGTTTTTTCCTGTTTTTTAGCCCATTTCTTTTCCTGTTTTTTTACTGTTTACTTTCCAGATTTATTTTGCCCATCTGTTTTGTTATTATTTAAAAATTACTAATTTCAATTTTTTTTGTAGATGGCATCGAGTTTTGATGACAATGTCGCTAATGAAAGGTTGGTTGATTTGGATGACAATAGTAAAGAGGATGAGGGCGAGACTTCTCATCGTCGAGTTTCAAAGTCCCAAAAGAATGTCAAACCGCCAAGACCCCCTAAAGTTTCAAATACATGTGAGGGTGAGCCTTCTTCTCTTAAAAGAAAAAATGCCTCAGATGTTTGGAATCATTTTACTAAAACTGAGGACCCCAATTATGCTTTGTGCAATTACTGTAAACGTTTGTTTGCTTGCGCTTCAAGAAATGGGACTAGTAATTTAGGTACCCATATTAATAGATGTAAGAAAACCCCTGCTAATCTTGATAAGAAACAAAAGTTGATCAATATTCATTCAACCACTATTATTAATGATGATGGTTCCACCGAAACTATAAGTGTTCCAAAAGTATGGACTTTTAATCAAGAAATTGCTAGAAAATCACTTGCTAGGATGGTAATTGTTGATGAATTGCCTTTTAGGACTGTGGAAAAGGAGGGATTTAAAGGCTTTTGTAAAGACATGAACCCCCAATTTAGTATTCCTTCACGATTCACGGTTGCTAAAGATTGTTATGCTCTTTTTATTGAGGGAAGAAAAAAATTGTATGATTTCTTTGGTCGACTCTCTTCTCGTGTTTGTCTTACCACGGATGCTTGGACTTCGGGTTAAAATTTAGGGTATATGTGTCTCACGGCCCATTTCATTGATGATAATTGGGTTTTGCATAAAAGAATCATCAACTTTTGTCAACTTTCTGGTCATTCGGGTAAAATAATTGGTAAAACTTTTGAGAAATGCTTGAGTGAATGGAACTTGAAAAATATTTTGACAGTCACGGTCGATAATGCTAGCTCCAACGATGTTGCAATTGATTATTTGAGGAGGAAATTTAACAACTCGGAATGTGATGTTATGGGTGGTAAATATCTACACATGAGGTGTGCGGCTCATATTCTAAATTTGGTTGTTAAAGATGGTTTGCATGATCTTGATAAATCAATTGTTAAAATTCGTACTCTTGTTAAGTATGTCAAAGCTTCACCCGCTAGAATGGAAAAATTTAAAGCTTGTATTCTTGAAGAGGAAATTGAGAGTAAGAATCTTGTATGTTTGGATGTTGAAACTAGATGGAACTCTACTTACTTGATGCTTGATATTGCGGTAAAATTTAAGAAGGCTTTTGGATGTTTACTTGTAAAAGATTCTAATCTTCAAAAGGAAATGAAGAAGGTTGGTGACGACCTTACAAATGAAGAGTGGAAACAAGTGTCTTACTTTTTGCCTTTCTTAAAAATTTTCTATGATGCAACATTGAAAGTATGTGGTACCCAATATGTTACTAGTAATTATTATGTGGAGGTTATATTTGGAGTTGGTCAAGTACTTTCCCAACATCTTACTCACAATGATGAAGGTGTTAAGAAAATGGCTTCTAAAATGAAGCTCAAGTATGATAAGTATTGGGGTAAGATTGAGAATCTCAATTTGCTTATGTTTATCTCTCTTGTTCTTGATCCAAGATCGAAAATGACTTATGTGGAATGGATGGTTAAAACCATATATGGTGATGAGAAAGGTGCTCTTTTGGCTATGAATATTAGATATTTCTTTCACACTTTCTTTGATCTTTATGCTTCGTCTATTCCTAAACCTCTAAGTAGCACTTCTAGCTCTTCTACCACTACTAATATATTACCCCAAAGTAATAAACAAGATGATATGTTTAACTTTGGTGCTCTTTGGGGGAATATGTTTGAAAGGGAAATGGGTGTTGGAGAAAATGAGTCAAAAAGTGAATGGGAGAATTATTTAAGTGATGCTCGGGAAAGTAGGCAATCTAAATTTAATATTTTGCAATGGTGGAAGGATAACCAAAAGCGATACCCTATACTTGCTAAAATGGCTCGTGATGTACTAGCCATTCCCGTTTCTACGGTGGCATCGGAGTCCGCTTTTAGCACGGGAGGTCGGGTTCTTGATTCCTTTCGTACTTGTTTGAACCCTAGAATGGTGGAAGCTCTTATATGTGCCCAAGATTGGCTTCGTACCTCCCATACACCAATGATTATTGAAGAGATCTTACTTGAGATGGAGAATATTGAAGAAGGCAAGTTGTTTGGTTTTGTTTAGTTTAATTGTTGAATTTAGTTTAGTTGTTAAATCATTATTTTGTGTTATATGAATATCTAATTTTTGCTTTCATTTTTTTCTAATAATTGTAGATGTAGATATGAAGGATTTGGTGTTGCAACAACCCCTCATAGTTATTGATGAGACGGATGGTTGATGCTTCTCTTGAAGGATGCAAGTTTTTTTATTTTGTTAGGAATTATTGATTATGGACAATTTGTGATGTAATTTGTTAACTTTGTGTTGGATTGTATGTTTTTCACTTTATAGGACTTTTATTGTGTATTAAGACTTATTTGGAAGTTGTAATTTATGAACTTTATTGAACACTTATCATGACAAAGTTGAAGTTATGAAAAATTTTAGTTATGAAAATTGAAAAATAGGTGAAAAAAAGTTGTACAGGGATATTGTAATTTGTAAAAGCCTCTTACAAAACCGGTTATAAAACCGGTGCGGATAATCCGGTTTTCGGATTCGGTTTCAATTTTCAAAAAAAAACCGGTATACCGGATAAATTCGGTCCGGATTCGGTTTAGAAAAATAACAGGTTTTAAAACCGGTGCACCGAACCGGATTGCAAAACCGGTGCGGTTAACCGCATTTGCTCAACCCTAACTATGGGTGTCTTAGAGGACGTGACAGTTAGAGTAGGGAAATGTTTTATCCCAGTTGACTTTATTATTTTAGAAATAGAGAAGGATAATCGAACTCTTAGCATCTTAGGGCGACCATTCTTGCACATAGCGGTAGGGGTGAGCAAAATCGGATATCCGATCCGGTTTTCAAAACCGGATCGGATATCCGGTTTTCGAAAATTAATTTTTTGGTATCCGTATCCGATCCGGATTTTCCGGATATCCAGTTTTCGGATATCCGGTTTTTCCGGATATCCGAAAACCGGATATCCGGTATCCGGTTTTAGACCATTTTTAAAAATAAAAAAATTATAAATTATTTTCTTTATATTTTTTTTGAAATATAATGTATAAGATTGTATGTGCATCCTCACTTTATAATATATTGACATAATTAGTGACATTAAGTTACTCAAAATGAACTAATTATATAAAAAATAAACTAATTTTTCAATTTTTTTAAAAATTTTACAAACCGGATCGGATACCGGATATCCGGTTTTGGAATATACCGATCCGGTATCCGATTCGGTTTTATGAAATCGGATCGGATATCCGGAAATTCGGACCGGATATCCGAAAATTCGGATAATTGAAACCGTATACCGTATCGTATACGGATAATTAAACCGGATCGGAATTTTTTGCTCACCCCTACATAGCGGGGGCGGTCATAGATGTTAGGAATGGGAGACTTACACTAACGGTGGGAGATTACACAATAACGTTCAATCTAGATAATTCACCTAAAATACCCGCTGTAGAAGACACTTGCAATATGACTGACGTTGTTGATCCTCTTATTATTGACTGTCTTGCTAACTCTTTGGACAAGGATGCTCTCAAGATTCCTACCGCGTCCAACATCATTGAGGATACAATAGGACAAATGAACGAGGAGGGGATCAAGGAGGTATATGTGGTAATGACTAATTCTAATAAGTTTGAGATATTTTATTATTTTCCCATTGCGACTGACTTGGGATGTAATAAACCACTTTATTTGCCTTTTATATTAAGTTTTGATACTCTACCTTCTACTAGTCGGGGAATTAGTTTGATGAAGTCCCATAAGAATGAGAATTTGCGATGGTCCCTCGCAATATTTTTATATGATCATATTATTTCTTGGTGCTACTTATGCTTTTGTGTAGCACATGCGAAGATTTTTGATCAATTTTTGAGAGCACTAAGCTGTTTTGATTATGCTAGTATGGGTAATTGATCTATAAAGTTTGAATAATCATGAAGGATTTACAGGTACTATTTATCCTTGTATTCTCTTTTATTGTATTTTCTTTAGTTTTATTTCCCCTTCTCATTTGTTAGATGTGTCCTTTAGGCTGCTGTTGTCGATATGTTGTGTACATGTGATTGTTGTGTTGTTAGCGTCACATTGAGGACACTGTGATATTTAGGTTGGGGGGGAGGAGTCTTTATTTATGTTGTGTGTTTATTTATTGCATTGTATGTGTGTGTGTTTAAAAACAAAAAAAATCCATAAAACAATGATGATATTTTGGTAAAATTATTTTATTAGGTCGAGTCTTGGTGAAATTGAATAACAATGTTGATAATTTGCATTGTTTTTTCATTTGAATCTCATTTAAGTCATCCATGTACATTGTTTTGACATGTTATCTTGAAAACAAAGCTAAATAAACTAGTCTTGACCGTATTTGACATGCCTTTTGCTAACTAGATTTAATAAATTATTATGTTGGTAAACCACTTAAATTTCCGAGGTCTTTAGAGCTTCCTAGGCCAGGAACATTAATAAACTAGTCTCATTGTTCTTAGGCTTGAGTTTGGTACTCCTTATGGAATGTGTAACATCAAACTGCATAAGTGTGACAATAGTTTCGTGATACTCTTACGCATTCATTTGATAAAGTACATGAGGAAAGGCGGTTCTTATCATTCGAATAAGCCTCACATAGCCAAAAAGACTTGATTTTATACCCATATTATTGAGTTCTTTATGTTTAGCCCATTTGAGCCTTTGTAGCTTGTTTTATAACCTATGTAATAACTACATTCGTAGAATTTGCCTACCTTATCAAGACAGTCGCAGTTGCTTATTTTTCATGCCTATCTTACTACTATGGTTGGGTTGGGACTTATATTGTCAAAGTGGGTGTAGTAAGTTTTTGTTTGCAATTGTGTATTATTCCCTATATTGAGAAAGGTTGTATGAAGTAGAAGAAAAGAAAAAAGAAAGAAAGAAGAAAAAAAGAAGAAAAAAATGAGATTAAAAAGAAAAAAATAAGTTGCTTCAATTGATTTGTTTAAGGGAAAATGAAAGGGAATTTGATAGAGTCGAATGCATATTAAGAGAGTATTGTTGATATCTGTCTTGTGTTGTCAAGGTTTAAGATGATTTCTCTAGTTGGGTATTAGTATGTGCTTGATAATGTAGAATTGGTTTGGTAAGTGTCGCTGCGACTACCGGTCTTAGCCTCACATTCCCATACGTGCCTTGGCGCAACCCACTTCTATACCTTCACCCACTTGCCTCCCTTTTGTCCTTGATACATGTACTTAGTTTTTTTTTTTTTCGTGAATGTGTATTAGTTTGGGAAATTATTATCACATTAGAATGCATGCATGTTTGATAAGTTGAGTGAGTGTTTCTATTTCTTTCTATATTTACAGAACTCGCCCTTTCAAACACTTATGATTGCATGAGTGAATGTGTGAGAGTCCGACTAATTTGTCTTGCAAGATCGAAAGGTAATTGGTTTTTGTCAAATATGGTATCATGTAACATCTCATGATTTGAGCTGCGTTTTCTTTTGCTCGTGCCAATGAATTCGTTTTGTTGGTACATCTTTGGTCATTACTTTGTTATATATATGGATGACTTGGGATTTGCGTGCGCTTAAACATAAGCTCTGAGATTTTTGATTTCACCATTTGTATACTGTCTTTGTATTGTGTATAGTACTTTGCTTGAGGGCAAGAAAAGAGATGGTTTGGGGGAGTTTGATGGGTCATATTTGTATACATGTTTATGTCTCCCCTTCGTCACTTTAGTGACGGTTTTTGGTACCTAAATGCGCGATTAAATGCTTTTATTGCTAGAATGTCGATACTTCCGCCTTTTGGTGTTTTAATGCAGGTTGAATGCATTTGTGGAACAAATGAATGTTAATGAACACCGCGGAATTGATAGGCACCGAAATTGAGAAGAATGAAGAAGACAAACAAAAGAGAACATTGGAGTTTCCCAAGGTCACTCGATCGAGTATTGCAAAACTTTATCGAGCCGCGAGAAGGAAGTTGGAGCATCTTAGAGATACTCGATGGAGTGTGCAGATACTCGATCGAGTCGCAAGCCCAAAATACTTGATCTAGTATGTCAGTACTCGATCGAGTGTTTATTCATTTAAGAGTTTTCCTAAACTTCTTTAAATCGGATATTTTGTAATATAAATAAAAAGTCGTCTATTATTATTAGGTTATGTTTTTTTATTACTTTAGAACTCTTAGAAAAATTCAGAAATATTATTATTGCTACTAGGGTTATTCCAGGAACATCGTTCGTTTTAATTCAATTTGTAATCGGTAGTTTACTAATCTTCCTTTGTTATTCAATTAGTTTTCATTAGATCTTTAATTATTCCTTGTTCATCTTTCATATATTGTAATCATGTTTACTTCCTTTATTGTTGTTGTTAGTTTAGATATTATGAGTATCTAATCTTTTAATATATGGTTAAAGGGGATATATGTTGTTAGAAGGGGATTGACTAATGAATTGATTGTCAGATTGCATAAGTTGTTGTTCAATTATTGTCTTACTTCTAGTTAATTGATTTACTGATTAGAGTTTATTAATTAGTCTGGCGAATTAGGATTATCACATACCGGGTTAACACTAATATAGGCAGCGAGTCAGCGACAATTGTACAGACTAGTATAATGATATAGATCACATGTTAAATCTAGATCTAAAAAGCATAATAGAATCGGCTGATCTTACGACCTTAAACAACTTAATTGACCTTTTTATTGATTAAATTAAATCCACGGATAATATATCTTGTGTACCTGAGACCCTAGACCTTTTATCTTATTGAAGTCATCTTTTACTTTATTGCAATTAGTTATAGCTCATCAAACCTTTCAAAACCCCAGAAGTTGTTACCTTTAAAGATAGAACTAGTTACTAGCAAATAGACTTACCGCCTTTATGTGGATTCGATACCCTACTTAACCCTGACTATTTATTAGCATTGAGTTAGGTTTACTTTGATTTAGGGAATGTGACTTTACCCTTATCAGGAATCATATTGATGTTAGCAGATACCGTATTAACAGAAGCATTAACTAAAAAAGAACAAAAACAAACAAAACATGTCCTCAATAAATTTTTTATGGGTTTTTCTACATGGCACCCCTGTGTTTTTTTATTTTCCACATGGTACCCCTATACTTTTCAAGACCTCTATGGTACCCCTACACTTAACCATAAACTATTAGGCGTGACCTTACTCACTAATTTCCGTCTATTTTGCTTAACAGTTGCTGTTAAGTGTGTGTTTTATTGTTTGACTTGGTGTGACTAGGCATGACTGAACGCTTACATGGCATTAACAAGCATTGAGTTGGATTTATCTCTTTGACCTAGTAATTCTTAACTAGCCACTTATTTCACTTTAACTGTAAGATCATACTCATCAAACCCTTTCATCTCCCCCTTCCTCTGTTCTTCCTCCATCTTCTGCGTTCCTGTTCTTCAGTCATTGCAATCTACATCAAGCTTCCTCTTCAACTATTTTCTTCTTCATCATCTTCCTTAGATCAAAGCATGTGTGTTAGTAATTCCTATTGTTGTATCCCTTTTTATTTACCCTAATTTTACTTCCTTTGGTTTTGATGTTAAAACTTTTGCATGATCTTTAATTTGATGATAGTGGTAGTATTTAATTGAGGAATGATGTTAAAGTTTGAATCTTTTGAATTGGAAATACTTG
This sequence comes from Heliosperma pusillum, assembly GCA_022085475.1. Taxonomy (NCBI): domain Eukaryota; kingdom Viridiplantae; phylum Streptophyta; class Magnoliopsida; order Caryophyllales; family Caryophyllaceae; genus Heliosperma; species Heliosperma pusillum. Next base: position 92,851 of record JAIUZE010073472.1, on the reverse strand, counting down.
TAACTTCAAATCTCATGTTTATTCTTTGTTGTTTTTCATATTTTGTTGTTTTTTTATTGTATTTCCATTTGAGTTTTGATTGTTTATTTGTAAAATAATATTGCAGAATGGAGAATGTTATGTTGAAAATGCATTATGTAGGTAACATATTTGATGTTAGGGTTGAGGACACAGATAGATGCTTGCTTATTGATGTGTACAATGATATGTTTGATGAGGCAGAGAAGCATGGGGTTACTCTACCGAAACACCCTTCATTAGGTTGCACTTATATTACGAAACATGTTCACTTAAGGGAAGACAAGGATCTTATGACTATGTTTTCTAGGTGTGTTGGGAGGAAAGAAATTCATATTTGGATTGGGTCAGAGACTTATCCATGTAATACCCTTCAATTGGCTAGAACAGTGAGGGCTTCTAACAAGGGGGGGGGGGGGAGTGTTGAAAATACTGAAGTTGTAATTTCTGCTGAAAAGATTATTCCTGTTGTTAGGGAGAAAATACCAGTTAGAAGGAACTCTAGGCAATCAAAAACTCAACTTCAAACACAAAATGATCTTACCCCAATCATATCCCCTACTAAAATTCAAGAACCTACAACTGTTATTGTATCAGCCTCTCCTAGAAGAAGTAGTAGACTAAAAGTATGTATTTCACCTGTTAAAAGTCAAGAGCTTACTCAAACTATGTCACCACCCTCTGCTAGTGGAAGCATTAGAATAAATGAAGGTGTTTCACCTGTTAAAAATCAAGTGCCTACTGAAACCTTGTCAGCTTCTCCTAGAAGAAGTGCAAGACTGAGTTCAACCCCTTCACAAGAACCTCCAACTGTAACTCCTTCTCAGTTGACCCAAATAACCAAAGTGACTGAAAGTAGATTGAAAATTCCCAAAACCACTGCATTGAGAAAGGGGGTACATGTGTCAAATGCTCAAATTCATAGGAGTAATGTGGGTGAAGGAAGTGGTAGAAGGTCTAGTAGAATTGTAAGAGCTGATTATGATAACATAAGTGATGGTTCAGAAACTGATGGATCTTATATGCCATCTGATGATGAGGTAGGGGATGATGAGGGTGGGTTGAGTGACTTGGAAGTTGAGGAGAACTTGAAAAATTTATAGATGATTGATGATGGGTATATACCATTTCAGAATCATGAATGGTCAGGTGAGGAAGAAAGCTATTGTGGTCAAGTTTGTGAGAATGGTGAAATATTTCATACTCAAGAATTTGGGACTATTAGGATTACACCTTGGATGATATTTATGGACAAGCATCATTTTAAATATGTGTTGAGAGACTACTGCATTCAGGAGGGCTTTACTGTTGTTGTTGTCAAGGCTGACAATAAAAGGTACACAGCAGATTGTGCAACATTGACATGTGAGTGGAGAATTCATGCTTCAGTCCTTCCTGATGGCACTACTTGGGCAATAAAGTCTATAAGGAACCCTAACCATGGTTGTGCAGGTGTTAAGACAAACAATCCTATGGCTAATTGTGTGTGGGTAGCAAGAAAAATGATAGAGGATATAAGGGCAAATAATGCTATATCAGCTAAATCAATTAAGGACCTTGTAATGGAAAGGTATGGGATTGAAATGGCAACTTCTACTGTCTATAAAATGAAAGACATAGCCCTGAGGGAAATCAATAGTGGCCATGATGAGTCCTATAGCCAACTACCTACATACTGTGAAGTTATCAAAACAACAAATCCTGGCAGTGTTGCCATATGTGCATGGGTACCTATGGACAGTCCAGAGAGACTTCTACAGTTCAAGAGCATTTTCATTGCCTTCCAAGCACAATGTGAAGGGCTAATAAGAGGGTGTAGAAGTTTAATTGGTGTGGATGGGACTCACTTGAAAGGGAATTACGGGGGTGTGCTTTTATCTGCAATTGCTCTTGATGACAACAATGAATTATTCCCTGTGGCTGTGACTGTTGTTGAGTCAGAAAACAAAGAAAGTTGGAGCAATTTCTTCTGGCACTTAAAGCAAATTTTGAAGGATAGTGGGAGAGATAACTGGACAATAGTTTCAGACAGGCAGAAGGTAAACTGTTATGATTACTTTTCATACACTTGTTTTTTCATTAATATTTTTCTCATTCTTTACTAATTATGCATTACTAATTATGCAAGGGAGTGGAACCTGCCTTTGACAGGGTTGTCGCGTACCCTAATCAAAGATAAATAACCCAGACGAGGCTAACAACAAATTAATGTAATTAGGGAAGTAAGGGGTCGATCTCGGGGAGACGGGAGATACTTGTGAATAGTTATGGTTAGAACTCTACCTTGGACGATTGGCAAATGTTTGTCACTAATTACTAAATAATAACAATGCAATAAAGAAAAGAATCTATGGAAGTAGGTTCACACATGTAGATTAACATATTGATGAAATTGGATTTAAGATATGCAAATAATTCATTGAGCGTTCGTAAGAATGGTGTGTTCATTACAATCATAGATCAGATGGTCTAGCAGGCTTTTAGTGCAATTTACTAGGTCTTAATCCACTATGTCATGCTTTGTCTATTCAAATCTCGTATATCTACCTTGGAAAAGAATTCCACACTAGTCAAATGATTTTGGCCAAAAATCGATAACTATCGTTACAATCCAAACATGCATAGACACAACGTTTTAAAGGCACAATTTCTTTTATCCAATTATCATCTCTTAATTAATCTAACATGGCTATCCTACACCCTAGAAGGGTGACTACTTATGCATGATTAACAATGAAAAGGAAACTACGATTATAAAACTAAGAATGATAAACATGATAAAGGAAATACTAAAAGAAAATGAAACTATAATGTAAAGACGAGAATAAAGATTACCGAAAAGGATGAGCAAAGATTGAAATGGAATAAGAACTTGAATAGGAAATGCAAACCCGGAAACTTGAATTCCAATTACAACTAGAACAACTACAATTGAAGAAAGCTTAGAACTAGACTAAACTAAACTAGAGAAAACTAAAACTAAACTAAACTAAGAAAGAAGAAGAACTAAACTAAAGAGAAATGTAAGAAGAGAAGAGATGTTGTGTGAAGAGATGGATGATATGATATGAGGGCTAGAGCATCTATTTATAGTAGTAGGGTTTCGTGGAGAAGAGGTCGGGCATTAAACACATAGGTCAAAAATAGGATGAAGGAGCCGCAATGCTCGAAGCAGCACACATACCCGATCGGGTACACACTTACCCGATCGGGTAAATGGTCTTCTGGAAGCTTTTGACTAACTCTTCATCTCCCTTTGCTTGACTTGACTTCCAACATCCCCCTTGACTTATACAATCGGGTTTGTTGATAGGGTATGATGTAAAGCGATGAATCCTCCCGTCTAATTGATTGATCTTCCGACAACTACGAAACCGTCTTTGCTTCTTCTCTCTTTCGAATTAGTGAACCTTCTTGAAATGCATTTCACTTGGTCAAGCTTGCTTCTTCAAATCGTCGGGTTCTAGGCAAATGCTCGAGAATATAGAAAAAGGGCGTAGAAACGTCACTTTCCCTACAAAACAGGTTAGAACACAGGAATTCGCCTAGAAGACGATATTAGCTCATAAAGTGGCTTAACGAAGCACAAATGACATACAAAACCGAGCTAAATTGGGGGTTAAAACCATACAAATATTCACTTATCAGCCTTGGACTCAGTATGGCCTGAATCTTATAGGAGATTATGTGCAAGACATTTATGTAAGAACTTCAAATCAGATTACCCTGGACTTCTTATGCATCAGCTATTTTGGAGGGTTGTTAATGCTACTTCTGAATTCACCTTAAAAAAAGCCATGGAAATGGTTGTAAAACATGGAGGGATGGGTGCTGCTCGGTGGTTTCTTGATTTAGGGGACAAGGAAATGTGGGCTAAACATCAATTTAACCCCAATATATCTTCTGATGAAAATACTTCAAACTTTGTGGAGAGTTTCAATGCAACATTAGGAATCCATAGATGTAATCCTGTACTTAGTCTTCTTGAAGGTAATACTTTGCTATGCTTACTTGTGACAAAAAACTTCTGAATTCACAAAATGTTGACAATGTTTGAACTTGGTACAGGTGTTAGGAGAATTGCTATGGTAAGACATGCAACAAGGCAACAAACAGCAGACTCTTGGCCTGATGATGGAGTATGCCCTAATATCTTGGGCAGGCTAAAGGTTCTCACTCATGATTCCAGGCCATGCCGAGCCAAGCCATGCCTTCTGGTAGAGGTAAATATGAGGTAAAGGATGGTCGTACTTTCTTCCCTGTTAATCTGCTTGAGAAAACGTGTCACTGTGGTGACTGGCAGATCAGTGATATTCCTTGTAAGCATACCATTAGGGCTATTTTAACTGCTGATAAGGAGCCAAGTGATTATGTCAATGACTGGTATTCTGTTAGAAGGTATAAAGAGGCTTATGGATTGTCCATAAACCTTATACCTGATGCTGAGCAATGGCAGAATTATGATGTGCCAACATTAGAACCTCCAACTTTGAGGAGATCAATTGGCAGGCCATCAAGGAATAGAAGAAGAGAAGCAGGGGAGAAAAGGAAAGGGAAAAGGTCTGTTACTATCAAGTGCAAAAAATGTGGCTGTTTTGGACATAATATCAAGACTTGCAAAGGAGGCAATACTGCTAATGAAAGACAAGAACTTCTAGGCAAAGTCAGTGATAAACGTGCAAAGAAGGGATTATTTGGGACCTCAACCCAACTGTTTAACTCTCTTCAACACTTGGAAACTATTGTTATGGGTAGTTAGATTTCTTCAACAACAGAAGAAGGAACAAGCAAGGGGAAGAAGAGGAAGACAAGCATGGATGTTATTCAGTAGCTTTTTAATGTAGTCAGAATTTGGAATGTAAAACTTTCTAGCTAGGATGTTATGCTACTTGATGAATTTTGCAAGCACTGAAATGTGCATATCAGCTTTGAGATTTTGCACCTTTTTGGGAATGTAGGTTAATATGAACTACTGCATATCAGTGAATATCATGTAACTGATTTGGTAATTTTTTGGGCCATCAATTAAATGTTAATGGCATTTGTTCAGATTCTTCTTATGTTTATAAGGTTATATTGCATTTGTAACATAAAGGCACAACAAGCATCAAACTAAGGCACTTCATAAAGGCAACAACATTTCATTAAGAAACCAATTGTATGCTACAACATTTCATCAAGAAACTAATGCACTTCATAAAGGCACAACACTACATCAACTGAATTGATGTCAAACTTTAATGAAGAAAATTACTACAATAACAACAAGCATCAGACTAATGCACTTCATAAAGTAAACTAATTTCCTAATCTCCTTCTTCAATCCAATAATGTCTTTCTTTTTTATATTACTGCTTGAAAAATCACCATCTTCATTTGCTCCACTTCTCATGATTGTTGCACTCATGATAACATGTTCTGATGTTAACCAGATTACAAAGTGATTACATTCCAAACATTTGAAATATGCCTTTCTTGGATTGCTAGTTGACCCAGATATTTTAATCACCGCATTCTTACCGCAACGATTACAAGCTTGATTTCTAAATTCAAGACCTTGAATTGGGGTGTTCCTCCAAGAAGATGAATAAGACATACTTAAACAAGGAAAAAACATTTGCAGGCCAAAGAAGATGAAAAACGCAGAAGAGAGAAGAAGGGAAAATTAAGGAAGTAATGGTATAATGAAGGGAAGAGGGAAAATGCATTAATAAAGGTAGATTTTGGAGGGAAAAGGAAAGTAAGATGGAGGGAAGGTAGAAAAATGCCACATATGCAGCCTACTCAGCAACTGTTAGGCAAAATAGACGGAAATTAGTGAGTAAGGTCACGCCTAATAGTTTATGGTTAAGTGTAGGGGTACCATAGAGGTTTTGAAAAGTATAGGGGTACCATGTGGAAAATCAAAAAACACAGGGGTACTATGTAGAAAAACCCATTTTTTATTCAACTTTATTCAATAATCAGATTCAATAATTGGAAATCCCATCATAACTAGACATCTATCGCAACATTAATTTTAGTCTTTGGCCATTAAATTAACTTGTAAGTGGTCATTTTGGTGTAGTGATCAAATATTAGCAATAAACTCATGTCAAACGTTAAACTCTCCTTTGCGCCGACTTAAGATTCACATGGAAACCTTACAATTGTTACATATTTACCACCACAAGCATGACTGAATATCGGCCAAATAATAGCCTTCCTTTGAGTTGACCATTATCCGCATGAAACTCAATCACACACCGTAGTCATAATTTTCTATATTGTTCAACTTAAACAATAGAGGTTACTTTGGTAACTTATTGTGTCAATCAAACAATCTAAAATATTAGAAACATTATTATAAATCCGTATAGCCAATTATTAAATCTGAAAATTTGTCTGATTACAATACAATGGGTAATTTAGTCATTGTACGCATGATGGCATTATACAAGAACGACAAACAGACGAAGATGTAGATGGATGCATTATTAAATAGTAATGAAAAAGAAAAATTCGTGCTTCATACACTCATATGAACCAGTCAAGATCATCTTCTTATATCTTATCTTATAAACCAAAAATAAAAGGAAAGCGTACGTTTTTGACATAAGGGTCACAAGCTGTGTGCACGATTAAAGGAAACCAACATGTTTACAAAGATAACACATGTCTCATCTTAATTCTTGTATAATTCTTATGGTAAACTTCAATCCAAACTAGCACAAGTGTACAAGTCCAAAAGGGTGCTACAATATTATAATAAATCAAGCATAATATTGGCTATCGAATTTCTCTTAAAGCTACTTGGAAAACATTTGCGACATGTAAGTATTTATCAAGGGTTAAGGTAACTTTTAAATGTGTTTTTCAAAGAATCTTATGACATTTTACTGGGCCTAAAAGTTGGATCGTCTTAATTTAAAAATTCATTTCTAAGTCTTTACCTTCTAGTGAGGGTCTCTTGAGAAGGGGTATTGATATTTTCTTTACCTACTCTCTTTGTGATCCTTGTGAAATTAAAACTCCAACATATATTTTTCGGGATTGTTTCTTTGCAAACAAAATGTGGGTTGGGAGTCTATTGGGAATTCGGGCTCAAATGGAGCGTGAATTGGACTTGCAAACCCGAATCTCTAACTGGGTATCTATTCTAGTTAAGTTGGATAACAGTGTTGAGACTTGCCTATCTTTTCGTGCACTAGATGGACTATTTGGGTGATTCAGTGTAGGAAGTTGTTCGACAGTTGTGACGATGGAATCGTCGTGTATTGCAAGGGTCGAATCCCTAAGGACGAAAATTAAGGCTCTAAGACGGTTCAATGAATTCTAATTTAGTTCTAGCTAGTAGCAAGTTGATTAATGATCAGTGATAACTAAAACTAAGTAATGAGGCAAGATAAATAAAATCAAGGTTTGCCAAGACTAAGGTATCCGGGTTCACAAGTGTAGGGTAAGGTCGATAATGGTATAAACTAGGGTCGGTCTAGCGGTAAGTCGAGGTAAGTCTCCACCTCTCGGTGTGAGACACTCCCTAGCCTAAATTTTGGTTGGGTTGTCGCCCTAACCTACCCCAAGCATTCAATGAACACACACAAACTCAACGCAAGTTCAAGTTCTCACTTGAACAAGCAAGAAGATATTGAATTACTTAAACTATCCATTCATGCATTTCACAAAACACATTGTGTGCACAAAAGAAAAATACTAACCAAATGACTCAACCTTTATGTCAAATACCACAATCAAACCAAGGAACCTACACAAGTTCCCCGATCTACTTTAGTAAGGCACTATAAAGAATGTCTGATTCCAAAACTTTAAAAAGGAAGGAAAGTTCGTGCCAAAGCCCATTTACGTGGAAGGCAGGGCTTCGATCTTAGTAGCTTCGCCCAGGAAGTTGGTGGGCACATCATGAATTAGGTCAGGGAGATGGTTCCAGACCCGGAAAACGATTCCCTCGCTCTACTAAAAAAATGGCCGCATCTAGATAAGGTCCAGCAGGATCCAGATCCAAATCTGCAACGCAAGCGATAGATCCAGATCCGCCTGATCTAATTGGCCAGTTCCATCTATATCCGGACCCTACGGATCCGGGTAGGATCCGGATTATCCGCGGGTCCTATGTAATAGATAAAAAGAAACTAAAATATATACATTGATTATTAGTAAATTAAAGGTGGCAGTAACTTGGACCACTCTTTGGTGAGTTCATCTTCGTTAACAGTTACTTTGCTTTACCTTGAGAGAAGATTACAGACATTCCCATCAAAGAGACTTAATTTACAAATTAAAGTCTTACAAAATCACAGTTCGCAAAAGTGTGTATTAGAATTAGTCTTATGAAAAAACAACAACAAACTCCAACAAATTGATGAACACTTGAAACAAAGATACAAATTAACAATTCTGACTAATTATAACAATAACATCACTAATTAACAAGATATTTTACAGATTAAAAACATACATAAGTGTTAGGCTACATTTTTTTGCTTATGTGTGCTTGCTACGTCGGCGGAAAATAAGTGAAACGGTATTGGCTACGTTGACAGATCTGGGTTGACCGTCGGGGACATGTGTTCAGAAAAAGATCGGAGGTGTTGGCTACGTTGACCGCCGGGGAAAATGGTTTAGGCGGCGACACGGCGGATCTGGGTTGGTATGAGAGGTTGAGGAGGATAATAAGTAAGGGTTGGCTTTGTTGAGGTAATTAGAATTTGATGTGTGTGAATATGTGAGTAAGTGGGTGACGAGTAGTGTACTGTGTACGCATAAGTGAAATTTACCAGCCATTTTTTGGATTTTTTAATTTTTTTTTTTTGAAAACGGGTATTAGAGTCGGATCCGGGTATTGGTAACTAGAACTAGATCCAGGCCCGTTTTTAAAACAGTGGATCCAGATCCGGTCCAGATCATCCATCGGGTCCCGAATATTGGGGTCCATATCCTATTCATCAAGGTCGGGTCTAGCGGATCTGGACCGGATCCAGGATCTGTTGTCATCCCTACACACATGTTAATAGGAATAAACACTCAAGATGAAGACTTTGACATGAGACTAGTAAGAAAAGTCATGCTCAACAAGATAATTACGTAAGAACGTATTAATGTGTAAGTAAATGAAACTAAAAGGAAGATTACACCAAACATGAACCAAAGTTGCAATCTTGGATTAATTAATCGAAGAAGAATCTTCTATAATCTTCAAATTACAACCCAAATCTTCAAAGGAAACTAATATAAAGACTATATCTAACAATATCTTACTAGAAATGAAGAGTAATTAACACTAATTTTGGAGGGATTAGAGTGTTAATTAATAAAATTAAAAGCTTAATACTAGGGTTTTCTATCTAAGGTAGTGTGTTAAAAATGGGTTAAGAATGGAGTATATATAGTATCCCCTGAATTAGGTCTCAAACGGAAAGGAAGAAAGTTGAAATGCGGTCAAAGGGGTCCATGCCGGCTGCCCACCGGCTGACCGGCTGCGAGACCTCCCACTCTTTTGGCAAAAAATGCGGAAAATGCTAGGCGTTGGTTCTCTGCCGGTGGACCGGCTGCCAGGCGGCATGGACACCTAGTTCTTATTCTTCCGTCGCTTTCTCCAATGGTGCACGTCTCCTTTCGTTTTTGCTATTTTCGTAGGAGATTTGAATTCGGGTACCGGTTGGTCGGCCGGCACCGAGTCCACCATTTCCTTTATCCTTTTTTATCTTTTTTGGGAACGGTGGTGCTTTTTGGCCAGTTGGCCGGTCGCCGGTGGTCTGGCCGGCTGGGAGTCACCTTCTCGTCTTTTTCTTCTCTTCCTTCCTCTAATCTTCTTATTATGCGACGACTTCTTGCTCATCCTTTCGTCTTGCCTCTTCCTTGCCTAATTCCCTACAAGATGAGACATGAATTTATAATCTGGGAGCACATAGAATAAGGGATAAACTGCAAGTAAACCGACGCTAAAACCGAGTAAATTAAAGTCGAAAAGCATGAAAATAAGAGGGGACGCGGTCTAAATTAATGTTATATCAATTGTGTATAGGTTCTTGCGCCGATTTTGAAGATTTCTCAGCTCAAGCACTACTAGACTAGAAGTTTCGTCATCTTTGAACCGTGTGACTTCTGTGTTTAATTCATATTAATTTTTAAAAGTGCATTGTTTTAATCATCCTCTCTAGTCAATTGAATCATATTCATACTATTTAGAGTGATCGTAATCAAGGAAATTCATATACTTACTTTTGTAGTGAATGAAGCTTAACATCTCACAAACATGAGAGCTTAACATCTCTCACAATCAAAGGTTTAACAACCTTCACACTCGTGGGCTTAACATCCCACACATCACAAGCTTAACATCTTACACAACCAAGGGTTTCAAATCCCTCAAACCGAGAGGTTAACATGTCTCAAAGAGCACGATTAGGGTTAGTCCTGAGGGTTAGTCAATTATTTTATGTTAAGCCGGATTAGGCGCTCTTGTTAATTGGTTAATAAAAGAAGAGGTTAACGTAGACTTTCAATTGGGTTGAACCACATTATATCTTGTGTTATTTACTTTACGTACAATTATTGATTTTATTGTCGATTATCTACAAAGATTTATATTAATAAGTCACAAACATTAAATATAAGACTTAATTAGTAATTAAATCACCCCCGCTCTAGAGTATTTAATTTGTTGGGCTCCTGAAAAATTAATACCATACAATAGATGGTTTTCTAATAAATTCAAATTGCGCTTGTAATTCTCCAAATCAGGTTTTAGCAATAATGTATTGTGTTGAAATAGCTCCTATGCTTCGCAGCTTCAGTCCTTCTTTTCTCAAACCTGGTCATTTCTGAGTGTCTTTCCCATACTTCTATCTCTTTTTCTCTCATTATTCTCATAGCACAATATTTTTTACTGAACCCACTATTATGTGAAAATTCGTCTTCTGTTTGTTTTCCTATTATTTTCTTGGCAGCATCCCTTCCTCAAGGATGATTAATAGTAAGTTGATGTAAGAACATTAGTTGGCTAGTTGGAGTATTTGGATTGGTAGGAATGGATAATCCACATTTTCAATAGTCATGACCTTATTCGTGCTCCCTCAACTCTCTTCGACAATTTCAATGTCTTATTCCACATAATTATTGCCTCATTTATTATCTCCGTTGGAACTTACCATTTTTTTTAGTTTACTCATCATTTCATAAAACCATTGAAATTGGAGTTAGTCGCTTAATTATATTTGACATTTACTTCTTTCTTAACATCACCGTTGCTAATTCAATTTGATTTTCTTGCATATGATTTTTCTTTAACGAGCAACCCACATGTTGACGTTTTTACAAATTCTTTGATGACGACCTTTCAACGAATCTACATTTCTCTCACCAAGTCATTTGGATGTTCTGGTCGATATTGAATAAACCTAATACAAGAAAATTAGTTGTACATTGTTAATCACACTAAGTATTTACCTTTTCAAATAAGAATTAATTGAATAATGTAAGATGAATTGGATTAAATTTTTGGAGAGATAGAAGGGAGAGAAATATATATTATTTAGTTGATGAAAAGGTAGAAAACATGAAACTTACCAAGAAATTATATGAAAAAATAAAATATATACATGAAACACACATTTTGATTTAAGATGGTACTATGTATCTTAAACTTTACAGAGGCCAAATATATTATCAAAACGACCCCCCCTTGTTACCTAGAATATACCAAAAGCTTTGTTTTTACATTCGATCCGTGTTAAGCTTTAAAACAGATGTGCCCATCTTATGCAAGACTTATTGTTCATGACATAACAATTATGAAAATTAAATTTATTTATTTTTATTTAAATTACCAATAGATCCTTCAAAATAAAAAGAAAAAGTGAAAATAAAGACCTGAAATTTACACGTGTTACAATAAGAATCCCTTCAAGGCTTAAAATGGCATTTTAGTCTTTTTTTTACCATTGCACTCATGCTCAGCATTCTTGTTGCACAATTAAGAAAAATGAATCTATATATCTATATAAAAGAGGATTTTCTCGACCGGTTCTAAAGCGTCCACATCATCTTTTTCAGTTTTTCGAAAGTATATTTTTAGATTTTGATGGATTACGAAAAAAAAAGATAATATTTAATATTTTTAATATCGGGTTTTTGATTTGTTAGTACATTTATCCTAAGGGTGATGAGAGAGAAATCTAGGGAGCAGTTTCTCTGGTTTTCTATAATTTTAACTGATTCTGAGCAATGGCTAAGACTAAAAATAATAATCACCCTATACTCAAGTTAATAATAGTAATAATAATAATAATAATAATAATAATAATAATAATTCAGATAATAATGTTCTTCACAATAATAGCTTTGATCGTCTAATTGCGTCTTCATCCAGTACTGGAGAACAGATTGGGGTTAGGATTGATCTTGTGCAGTAGGAGATTGAAAATTCGCGTCGTGATGTTTCTGAAATGCTTAAAGAGAATTGTCAGGATAGTGAATCTTCTGTTAGCGTGGGAGAGAATCGGCAAGAAGTCTCTACAAGGAGGAACAAAATTAAACAATCTGGGAAACTTGATTCCATTGCTGAAGAACCTCCATAATCAAGTTCTCCTAAGCTGAATTTACAAATTGAGGATGTGCAGGAATAGATCGGGTTTTGAAAACAAGCGTTAAATGGCTATGTGAGCGAATCTGTCGAGGGGGGGGGGGGAGTGATAGAAGGCTTCTTCAAGCGTAAATGGAAATATTATGAGGTACCTCAAATATCTTTCTTGCCAAATGGTTTATTTGTGGTCCGATTTGCAAAAGCTGAGCATTTAAATTTAATGTTGAAGAATGGAATGTTTTTATTTGATGGGAAGCCCCTTATTTTGAAAGCTTGGGAGCCACATGTTAAGATCACTAAAATCACTGTTAAATCTGTTCTTATACGGGTGAAATTGGTTGGGTTATATCTTAAATTCTGGGATGCTAAATGTTTAGAAAAGTGATTGTCATTAATTGGTAAATTTGTTCGTATTGATGACCTAACTACTACTAGGATCTTGATCAGGCTCAGTTTCTAGAAATTGGAAGTAAACGGATTGATAAAGGGAGGGATGAGGCTAGTGTTTCTACTCTAACTATTTGATCCGGTGTTCATTCTCAACAAATGGTAACTCATGTGCTAACACATCAAGGATCACTTTTCACACTTACTAGGAGCTTAACTCGTATTACTAGGCGTCCAAGATACCAGGGAGTAAGGAAGGAGATTTTATGGTTCCATTTAATTCTGAGATGTCTAGATGATCTGAAATGGTTGATAAAGGAGGGGGAGGGTCTTCTCTATCTCCTAATGATTAATTTTGGTGTATGGAATGTTAGGGGTCTGAACAGCTATACAAAACGAAAAGATGTGAAGTGGTTTCTCCACCAGCATGATCTATGTCTGTTTGGACTCCTGGAGACTAGAGTCAAAGCTTTATCTGAAGATAAGGTTGCTGATAATGTTTGCTATAATTGGGAGTATATCACCAATATTAATTATCATCATGGAGTCGAATTTAGGTTCTTTGGAAAACCCAATTGGTGAATGTGGAGGTTATTGACATTGGGGCTCAATTTATTCATACCAAAGTTAAATATAAAATTAATAATAGGACCTTTTATGCCACTTTTGTCTATGGCTTTAATAAAGTGGAGGAAAGGGTTCCTCTATGGGATGCTCTTGTTAGAATTCAAGTGCAAGAAGCTTGGATTGTGATGGGGAACTTCAATAATGTGATGTACTTAAATGAAAGAATTCGTTGTGTGGTTAAGGATGAACATGTGATCCCTTTTCAAAATATCACTGCATAATGTGAATTGCAAACTTATCGGCTTTTTTTTACTTGGAATAATAAACAACCAAGTGAAACAAGAGTGTTTAGTAGAATTGACATGGTTAATGATTGTTGGCTTGATGCTTGGAATGAATACTTTGCTAAGTTTAGTCCAGAAAGGACCTTTGATCACTTTCCCTGCATTGTCTCTTCTGTAGAATACAAGGAGACTCGAAAAAGCCTTTTAAATTTTATAATATGTGGTGTATAGCTCCTGAGTATCAGCAAATTGTTCAGATGGGATGGATGAATAAGGTACATGGTACTGCCATGTTTAGGGTGTGTAAGAAGTTGAAGCTGATGAAACCTTCTCTGAAGTCTCTGAATAACTCTTTATTCTCTGACATAGAGAAGAATGCTGACATTGCTTATAAAGTTATGCTTGAGAGTCAGTATGAGTTGAAAAGGGACCGTACAAATTGTCAGTTGATGGTGTGGAATAGCAGACTAGAGATGCTTATAATATGCTGAATGCTTCCAGGGAAAATTTTCTCAAACAAAAAGCAAAATGTTCTTGGGCTAAGGATGAGGATGTTAATTCCTCTATGTTTCATCAAATGATCAGGAGAAGGAATGTTCATAATAAGGCACTTCAAATTCAAAAGATTGAAGGGGAGACTTTAGGGAGCCGGATGAGATGTTAGATGCTTTTGTGGATTACTATCAATAGCTTCTAGGAAGTAGTGCATACTCTTCTCATGTTATTAAGCATGTGATGGATAAAGGAAGGAAAATTGATCCTATGAACTGGGAGGCTATGTGCAGAATTCCAACTGGTGAGGAAATTAAAAGTGTTATTTTTTCTATACCTCATGAAAAAAGCCCAGGACCGGATGGATACTCTAGTGGATTTTTCAAAACTGGTTGGAGTATTATTAAAGATGATCTTTGTGCAGCTATTAAGGAGGTCTTTAATAATGAGAATCTTCTTAAGCAGGTTAATTCTACTAATCTTGTCCTTATTCCTACGGTTAAAGATCCTAAGAATGTTAAAGAATTTAGATCTATAGCTTGTTGTAATATTGTTTACAAGGCTATTTCTAAACTCTTGTGTATTAGGAAAAGTGTGTCCCCTAGATGCATGATGAAGGTGGACCTTAGGATAGCTTATGATTCAATTGAGTGGAAATATGTGAGACAAATGATGAGTTGCCTTAACTATCCCCCAAAGCTGATTGACCTTATAATGGAATGTGTGAGGACTACCTCTTTTTTCATTTTCTTGAATGGCCAGTCCCATGGCTATTTTAAAGGAAAGAGAGGGTTGAGGTAAGAGGACCTTATCTCTCCTCTTTTGTTCACTATTTGTATGAAGTATTTGAGTAGACTTATTAAGCAGATAGTTGAGATCCCTGGATTTAGATATCACCCATGATGAGTCGTAATTATATTCATATTTATGCCTCCCCTTAGTCACTTTTGTGACAATTTTGTGCTTAATTATATGATTAGATGCCATTATATGTTAGAATGTCGATACACCCGCTTTTGTGTGCTATTGTGTAGATTCAGTGCGATTTGAATGCATTGGATTCTTTACAAAGCGAAATGGACTCGGCATTTGAAAATTTTTTGCTTGACATGGAGACCAATAAAGAAACAAGAAGGAATGTCAAAGAAATTAGTTGGAAAGACCAAACAAATGTGAAATGAGAAGAAAGAACGGTTGCTTTCACATGTGTCAAATGCAAACTTGAATATCTTGAGCTCTACAACTTTTATAAAGGTGATTCACATGGCAAAAGAAAGCTCTTTCTCTTAGATTTCCAATGATAGGTCACACGTCGAATTCCGATAAGTAACAAAGAAATGGCAGCTGTTTGAAGTTCACTGCGCGGAGATGAGAACCCGACTTGATCGAGCTTATTCACCTTTTCTTGATCGAGCAACCTAGTATCTCACGAGTTGCGTGTTTCCTAAATACGGCTTATTTAATTAATTTATTAGTATAAATACAAATCTCGTCTTTCATAATTAGGGTAAGCTTTATTTACTTAGAAAACTCATAGAAAACTTTATATTTAGTTAGATTGCTATTGAGTTTATTTGATCAAGAAAATCACTCCTTTAATTCATCTTTGTAATCGTAATTGCTACTCTTTTGTTATGAAGTTAATCTTTTAGTTCTTAGTTCTTTTGTCAATCTTCTTTCATATGTCTTTACTTATGTTTTCCGTTAATATTATTGTTGCTAGTTTAGATATCATGAGTAGCTAATCCTTTAATCTAGGGTTAAATGGGATTTAGGTTGTTAGAAGAGGATTGTGTAATGAATTGATTGTTAAATTGCAATATTTGTTGTTTGATTGTTGTCTTACTTCTAGTTACTTGATTTATTTACTGATCAGATTTAATTAACTAGTCTTGCGATTAGGATTATCATCGACCGGGTTAAGAGTAGTAAAGGCTGCGGCAATTGAATATACTAGTTTAATGATAGCGACCGCATGTTAAATTAGATTTAAAGGGCATAATAGAGTCGACCGATCTTATGACCGTAAACACCTTAATTGACCTTTTAATTGATTAAATTACATCCCCCTATAAAATACCTAGTGAGCCTGAGACCCTAGACTTTTTAATCTTATT
Source organism: Heliosperma pusillum (assembly GCA_022085475.1). Lineage (NCBI taxonomy): Eukaryota > Viridiplantae > Streptophyta > Magnoliopsida > Caryophyllales > Caryophyllaceae > Heliosperma > Heliosperma pusillum. The sequence goes on along the minus strand of JAIUZE010073472.1, from coordinate 76,406 downwards.
GAACTCATATTTTATTATTGCAATTAGTTATAGAAAATAAACATAAATACCATATTTGTTACCTTTAAGATGGACTTAGTTATTAGCAAACTAGATTATTACCGCCTCCATGTGGATTCGATACCTTACTTACCACTGACTATTGGTTAGTAGCGAATTAGGATTACTTTGATTAAGGTGATACGACTTTCGCCTTATAAACCCACTATGTAAAGGGATTAAGCTTACTCATCTAATGTTTGTTGATGATCTCCTACTCTTTTGTAAAGGAGATATAAAGTCTATTACTATGTTGATGAAGGCTTTTAGGGTGTTTTCTCATACTACTGGGTTACATATTAGTAATGATAAATCTAATATGTACATGAATGGAGTGAAACCTGATATAGTTGCTGTGATTTTGCAAGAGACTGGCTTTAAAAAAGGTGAGTTGCCCTTCGAATATTTGGGGGTTTGCATTTTTCATAAGAGGCTGCCCAGACTTAGCTTTGTTATAACACTATTGTGGACAAAATGATTGCTAGAAGCAGGGTGTAACACCCGGAAATGTACCCTATTTTTCTAGTAGAAATATTTTACGAAATCTTTTCAGTAATTTTAAGTTTTAATTAAGATTTTATGTTCCGAGTCGAATTTAGAATTTCCGAGTTCGTTTTTGGAATTTCTGCGAGATTCCATGAAAATCCCGTCTTAAGTCGAGTTTGACTTTTCTTGACTTTTGAGTCGAGTTTGACTTTCTTGACTTTGGAAACCGTCTTTGACTTTTTCTTTCATAACTCACACTACTCCCTCCTTAACCTAATATTTCATTCAACACAAAATCAAACACAACTTTTCTTCCTCTCTAAGAAATCTCAACTTTCCCTCTTTGATATCGATCTTAGAATTGTCGTAACTTCTTCGTTACTTGATAGAATTTACGTAAGTTTGTCTTATTCTTCTTCTCTAACCTTCCTCTATCCGTATTGATATTAAAAGTATCGTCTTTCTTGCTTTTCAAGCTTTCCGTCTTTCTCAAGATGAACTTTATTCATCTTTTTACGATCTATTTATAGGTGGTGACCTCCAAGATCCCGACAAAGACTATTTCCTTATAGAAGAGGAGCTTGACGATTAGTAGAGACGCTTAAAGGTAACGGTGAAGGGTTACTCGGTATCATTTACGTGTTTTACATATTTATATGCTAGAAATCGTATTAGAATACGAATAGGAAGATTAGAAACCATGCTATGATTAATGAATGTTGTTATATGATGATTATGGATGATATATATTGATTGTTGATGATTATTAGAATTGATTTATGAGAATTGAAATGGATTGGATAAGTAAAGGAAGCTCTCGGATGAACTGGTGTTCCTGGCCGGTCGACCGGCTGCCGGTCTGCCAACCGGCTGGGAACACTCCACTAACATTTTTGGAAAATTGGATTTTGTATGAAGAGGGGCTCTGTGCCGGTCGACCGGCCGCCGGTCGACTGACCGGCCCAGACCTCATTTCTCTGTTTTTGGGTTTTACCCTGTGTTCTGAGCCGGCCCACCGGCCACCGGTCCCCTGCCTGGCCTGGAACACGGCTGTATGTTTTTCCTAAAATTTCTAAAACTCGTAATTTATAATAGTTCGCATGATCCGTTTATCGTATAATTTTACGTAGTGACTTATAATATTCATGTTTTGGATATATGATATTTTATTCGCTTGTATCACATGTTTTGTGACGGTTTTCGATATGTACCACTTTGAGTCGGTTTTTACATATGATATGGTTTGAGCACTATTTTGTCTTGTGCTTTGTACTCTCATTCCCTTGGCTACCTTCCCGTTCGTAAGGCTGGAATGTCGGAACGGAGAAGTATCCTACTGCTTAAATGCATGTGTTAGTGGGCATACGACGACGTTGTTGGGAGTTGAACGCTATGCGTTGTTCGACCCGGCCGTCAAATGTTGTGTACTTGCGAGGTGGTGTTATTTGCATGTAGCGTACCGCTTGTTATGAGGCTTGAGCTCTTTTCCGCCTCTTTCGTGAATTGATCTACCGAATTTGGGGTACTCGGCGTTTTCATTGTAAGACCGAGTCTTGGATGCGAAACGTCATCGCATGTCGAATCGAAAATGTGATTCCGAGAATCTGGCCAGGTTTAGATTAGGAGCCGTTTAATTATCGTTCCTACCAGGAGGAAATTAGTCTACATATACGAAATGTCATCGTGTATGAGTTCAGGGAAATGTGATCTCGTGGATGCCCTGTTAATCATACTTGCCATGTACACGATGCTAGTGCGTTTTATTTACCGTGAGAGTTGTCGTCTTGTGTCGTCTTTGAATGCGTGATTTCATGATATTGTTCATGGTCATTGCATGATTGGACACCGTCAATGTCTTGGTTCGTGAATGGATGATAATATGGTTGATTTACTGTGATCATCGCATGACTTGACTTGGTTTGTCTGTCGAGTCTCAATCTTATCAATCTTATACCGCTAACGGTGAGATGCAAGCCCTAGTGAGCGTATTCAGTTGCCTAAGAGTGTCTTTCCCGAGTCTTTGAATAACATGATGGTTACGGATTTGATTTCCACATGATCTTATCATTATGTATATGATTGCCTATCTATTCTTATTGTAACTCACATGTATATCTATATATGCATGATTTTACTTTTGTATTTCCTTATATGTACGTTAAAGGTGATATGGCTGGGAGAACCCGGAGTTACTCCCCCACTGACTGTGGCGTTCATGTTTTTCATGAATGAACATGTTGCTTGCTTGGATGACTTTTTGGATATGATGTTTTGGGGTTCGGGTGTGAGCTAGCGGGCGTTGTCCCTGGAAGTTTCACCTCTAGACGATTTAGCTAGTTTTGCTAAACACTTGTTCTTTGCTAACATTTTAAGAGACCCCGTCTCTTTGTTGTATCTTCCGCATTTAGTTGTAATATTTTGACACTCCTCGTCTTATTTGACTTGCATGTATAAAAGTTTTTAAAACTACCTATTTCCGCATTATAATTCACATGCTTGTTTGTTTTATATTTCCGCATTCGCGAGGGTTGTCACACAGGGGGTGGAACAATTGGAAGATCTCTTATTCCGGTAGGTCGGTGCTTGTGCAATATGTACTTGCTACTATTCATAACTACTTGACTCAACTATTTGTACTGCCTATGGGAGTAATGGGCAGAATTCAGGCTCCGTGCAGGAATTTCTTGTGGGAAGGTGGTGACAAGTATTCAAAAGGTCCTCTTGTTGCATGGGATATCTTGTGTAAAAAGAAGGAGTTTGGTGGGCTTGAGATTATTGATAGCAAGTTGTGGAACATAGGTGCTATTAGTAAATTAGCTTGGTGGATTTTAGAGAAAATATATCACCTATCGATTAGATGGGTTGACAGTATTTATATAAAAGGTAGGCAGTGGTTGAGTTATGTTCCTAACTATAACAGTTCATGGGCTTAAAGAAATGTTTGTGAGGTGAAATATAATTTAAAAGAGGCCTCAGATAGAGGGCTATGAAATGGTGATATTGAACCATATTGTATTACAAAATAAAGGGTGTCAATGGCTTAGCGGGAACACTGATTCGAAAGTTAACTGGCATCATGTGGTCTGGAACAGGTTTAACATTCTTAAGCACTGCTTTATTATGTGGCTGATTCATAAAGGCAAGCTCCTTACTCTGGATAGATTTGCTAAAATGGGCATTTGTGAGCATGGTACCTGCTATATCTGTGGTAGCAGGCCTGAAACCATGTATCGTCTATTTGAGGAATGAGAATTCAGGGAATATTTTTATAATTTGTTGAAGGAGTGGCTGGGGATTGAGAATACTGGAATTCAGACTTGTATGCAGCTGCTACGAGATAGGAATTAGTCCCCCTGGTCATAATGGTAAAAATTAAACTGCAAGTATTGTTGCAGTTTATTATCATGTTTGGATTGTCAGAAACTATTGCAGGCCTGCCCATTATGTTACCAGGCCGGAGATCCTTGTGAAGACTATAAGACATGAGATGAAGATGAGGATCAATGTGACTTTTAAAGGTGCCATGACTAGATCTGACTCTTCATGGTGTCAGGCTGTAGGCTTATTATGAATGTATGGAATATGTAATCGTTATGGCTGAAATGTTACAGCTTCTTGTGTTATGAGTAAGATGCAATTAATGTAATGGACAAAATGGATGTAATGGTGCTTAACTCTTCAATGATTAATATAATTTTCACTGTTCCAAAAAAAAAAAAGAAATTAAAATCACAATTATTGTTTACGTAAGAAAATTTTTTGATTATCAGTTTAATAAAATAATATATAAGGCAAAACATTTCGAAACTTACATATTTGGATTCTTGGTGAAAAAAGCTTTCATTTGAGTATTTTATATTTTCTTACTATCGTATTATTTTTAATATGTTATAACTAGAGTATAAGTATGTGAATTTAAGTAAATGACTTTTAAAATTTTCATTATTAGTATAATATTAGTACTCCCTCGTATTCTCTAAGATTTTTCACATTTCTTAAAACGACAAATTCACTAAGATCTTCTACTTTCTTTATTTGTCTATCATTTGTGTTATAAGAATTTATAACCCCACATTCTCTCTCTTACTTTCATTTACATCCACATATCATCATACAACTAAATATTTGTCCAAAATAAATGTGCAAGAACATAGAGAATATGAGGGAGTATAATAATTTAGTAATTGTCAAGAAATAAATACTCCCTTCTATTCACTCATTTCTTCTCTCTTTCCTTATTGGGTAAGTCGTATTTTCTTACCTCTTTCCTTCTTTGGATGTGGGGTTGTGTGTTTTGTGTGATCCAAATTCATTTGTATGTGCGGTAGTGTGTTTTGTGTGGTCCAAATTGATTTTCATAATTCTTTTGCAAAAAGAAAATGAGAAGAAATGAGTGAATATGAGGGAGTATAATATAGAAAAAGATGGTGTACTACTTGCTATGTTATTTGTCCCACATTGAAAAATAATGTAGGTGTGGTAAATATACTACATATATATAGTAAAATTGTCCACATCGAAAAATTACCATAAGATAGGATAATCCTAGGATTATAAATAAGCGTCATCCTTGGAATTGGAGTAACAACCCAAAATCTTTTGATTGTCTTTAGTATTGTCTTAAAGAACTCTTAAAAGTTTGTATTATGAAAATTGTCCCACATCGAAAAAATGAGGTGATCATATATATGATTATAAATAAGAGTCATCCTTGAATCTTAGATTTCAACCCAAAATATTTTGAGTCACTTATCTTAGAGATCTCTTAAAATTTTGTATTATTATCTCCACAATTGTGAAATTTGCATCATCAAAAATTAGTATCATAAATAATAATTTAGTAAAGTATTATAAATAATAATTTTTATGGTGTACTACTAAATATGTTATTTGTCTCATATTGAAAAAAAATGCAAGTGTGGTGAATATAAAACGTTTAAATAGTATAATGTCCTACATCGGAAAATTTTGATAAGGTGGGGAGATCTTGTGATTATAAATAGGAGTCATCCTTGAAACTTAGATATCAACCCAAAATCTTTTGAGTCTCGTTGACCGGTTGTGTCGCAGTCCCGGTGCAAAAATAATTACCCACACTTAGGCTAACAGCATAAAGAATGTAATTAGGGAAGTAGGGATCGATCCTCAGGGAGTACGTGTTAAGTATGAATTGCTATGGGGTGATTTTTATTTAAGTTCGATTTATTTGAGGTGATTATCTAAACCACTAACATGAAATAAAATGACAAGTGTACAATGACGATATTTAAATGACAAGTATGGAAATTGCGATAAAAATAAATCTAATCTAATTGATGACGATAATAAAATTGCAAGATAAAATGAACTAGTCTACTTGACGGAAAGGAATGTGACAATAATTAAATCTATCTAACAACAATAAAATAAAAACAACAATAAAAACTATCTAATGACAATAAAATAAAACGATATAATAAACTAACTAAAACGATAAAATAAACTATCTAACCAAATTGATATAGAGAATTAGAAATTCATGTCAAATAATTTAAAAGCTTTATTGATACCAATATTAGAATTACTACGATTGTCTAAGCCTTGTAGCGGTATATTCCTCTCGGATTCGTACCGACTTTTTAATGGGTCCTAACGTCTTTTCAGCCTGGTTAGGTCACTAAACCCCTATTGGTAGTCCTAATTCCCATCCCAACTCTCGTTTCTAAGACAGAAATTGATTAATACAAACAATTGTTTATGGCCATTAAACAAAGTTATAAAATTTGACACAACCAAAGGAAGAAACAAACTAGATGGTTCTATTGGTATCGATTCTTCTTTTAATTCATTTTAACTAGCAAATCATTTCAATATTTCAATTTCATTTATTATATTTACATAATGATAATCCTACACTACTAGATTTAACTTATGTGATTAAATAAATTAAGAGGAAAAAGATGTAGGAAATTAAACTATGAATTAGGGATATTAAAATGATTGACATGATCAATATTAAATTGGCTATTATTCTAATGATGAAATTTACAATGATTATTATATGACTAGGTGAAGTAAAATGAGACATATTAAACGATGATTTAATTTTGACTAAATTACTTTTATGCGGGATTACTAACAACAATGATAATACGAAAGGAAGGCTAAGTAGATTATAATTCATGGTTTATGAAAGTGATGGAATCTATTATAAAATAAACATAACGGTATTGAAAATAATGAAAGCAAAAGATAGAGAATTACCGGGAATGGAAGTACAACGATATAAGAGAAAATAATAAGAACGAATTTCAACCAAAATGTAATGATAAAACAGTAGAGAGTGCTAGAGAAAATGCTTGAAGTAAGATGTCTAAACTTGCATACAAAACCATAAACTATAATCTAACTTGTATGTAAATTGCTAAATGTAAGAGATGATAATATGATTGGTATGTAATGTAATCTAATGTAATGTGTTGTAATCCCCCCTTTATGATGATGATGATCTTAGGCTTTTATAGGGCTGCAAGGTTGAGCTTTTCCATCCGGATTCATACCCTAGACAAGGCAATAAACATCCCCATTAAAGCCTGGGAGAAGAAGAGGCAAGAGGCGTTCAGCAGCATACATACCCGATCGGGTATATGGTAAATCCGATCGGGTATGTAACCCTGATGGATCTTCTTTCGTCTCTTCGAATTTCTTCTTCGGGCACGGGATCCTATGCCTTGTTTTGGTAGTTTGCAGCTCGGAAATGGTCTTGGGCCAGGCTTTGGTTGACTTGGGCTTGTGTTTTAATTGAGAAACTAAGTCAAAAGTCAAGACCAATCCACTTTGAGGAATTATGCAATGGGAATTGTGATCCAATCATGAAATTGCTATCATCGGTTCCTCGTAAACTTGTATTCTAGTGCCTTTGCTCCATAAAGTAAGAAAATATAGCAAAACCGCTTCATTTCCTATAAAACGAGACAAAGCACGCAAAACAACTAGAATAGTAATATTAGCTCGTTAATCACTTAACAAAGTGCATAAATCATATAGAAGTCGAGCTAAAACGGGGGATAAATTAGTACAAAATATCGCTTATCACTCGTAAGTATTGTCTTAGACAACTCTTAAAAGTTTGTATTATTATGTACACAATAGGGCAATTTACATCCTCAAAAATTAATTTATGAAAGTATCATAAGAAAATATAAAGTGAAAAATCTTTTATTTATTTTAATACATATTTCATATATTATATTCAAGTGATGTTTATAACTTTATATAAAAACTTTTACATTTCATTTGAAAAAAAAGTATTATAAGAATATTATGAAAATAATATAATTAGATTCGTGGTAAAAAAAATGCTATCATTAGAGTATAAGTTCACATATTATTTGCACATACTTGGTGTAATTCTTAGTATGTTATTTGTCGCAAATTGAAAAATAATGTAGATGTGGTGAATATACTACCTATAAATAATAGAACTGTACCATATCAAAAACTTAAAATAAGGTGGGGTGATCTTATGATTACAAATAGCAGTCATAGTTGGAACTTAGATATCAACCTAAAATCGTTTGACTCTATTAAGTATTGTCTTAGAGAGCTCTTAACAGTTTGTGTTATTATATCCGTAAATAGTGAAATATATTTGTTCATCTCGCATAATCAACAAACGCGTGAGTGACACGCTTCAGTTACAAAAATAACATACAAATATTAATCACGTCAATATTTATAAAGACGATTACATATTAGTGATCTTACCAAACGATATTATAATATGTTTATTTTAAAGACAATCAATATAATAATAACTTTATCTAAGACAAAAATCATAATTTAAAATACAATGGTGCTAAATATACCTAAGTTGGTTATTAATATGTCAGAAATGATGATTATCTCTACCAAAATAGAACCTTATACATTATAGGAATAAAATCAAGCTTTTTATAAAAAGACTGTGAATACACAAACAAACTAATAATTAACTTTTTTTCTTTGATAAATGGTAGAATGAAACATGTGCACTTTCAAATATAGGTAATTATTATGCTTCGTAACATTGATTAAAACTAAAATACATCGTTATTTTCAACCATTAATCGAAATCGTACTAAAAGAAAAAAAATACATTTTACATCTTTTTATACATTTTATTGTTCGTCCATTTCATATTTTAAGTTGTGTTAGAAAAAAAATTTAATTTAAACAATTATATTCGTTGAAAATACTTATTTATATTTTCAAAGATCAATAATTTCATATTGCTAAAAACTAACATTTTCTTAATTTATGTGCAACATTCTAAAACGATTAACAAAATGAATGAAGTGATGTAAATTTAATTTATTTTGTTCTATAAAAAGATAAATAGTTATAGGCTTAAACAAATAATGCTTTTGAATTTGGCAGTTTCACAATTATATAATTACATATAGTTGCATCATCTTCTTTTCTACTCAAATTTAGTAGTTTAACAAAAAGTTATTTATTTGTTAATTTTCAAGCCAAATTTGTAAATAATGAACATACATCTAAAGTATACTTATTATATAAGAGATTTTAAATGTAACGTTACTTTAAATGTTTATTTTTCAAGTTTTAACATTTTTTTAGGTGGGAGAAAGAGCGATGAAACGATATTTATCAATGAAATCTCTTAATTATTACAATGATATAGTTAATTAAATTTTTGATTTGAAAAGAGAGATTTATTTGCACCAATAAAACAATACTCCGTATAGGTAACTTATATAATGACATGATTTCAAATTATCACTAAACTAATTCAATGTTAGATATTCCTTTCGTCGCAATCATTTATTTGTCTTTGATTAAAATACCCCTCACAAATAATATAAAAGACAAATAAATGAATGGAATAGACGGAGTATAACCGAAGTACTTTCTACCATATTCATCCCATTTATTTATTTATTTCTCTCTTATTGTTTATCCCAAAGATATTATAATAATATATGTAAACAAATGGTTAGATACATGATGTAAACATTACACACTTATATAATCTTTTTTTTTTGATAATTAAGTTAATTACGTGGTGCTCGACATGATAAAACTAACCAGACCCGAACTTAAAAGGCTTACCTGATTACCCAAACTACAACCTCGAAGGTGACCCGAATTGACTCGAACATCACCGAGCTTTGTTGACCCGAAACTGACCCGTCCCGAAATGATCCGATACGAAACCACTCGACCCAAAAATGTCCCGACAAAAGCTAACTCTAATTGAACAAAAAAGTTTCGAAATAACTAATCTAACAGTTCAGTTCATATTATTTACGTTAAAAACAAACAATCAATTATTAAAACTAAAGTAAAAATAGGTTATGATATCAAACATGCTTCTTTCTCTCTTAATTATTGACCCGAAAATGCCTCGAACTCGAACTAACCCGATAATTTGGCACACCCAAAATAACCAGACACAAATTAGCCGGATCCGAACTTGCCTCGATTGACCCGTTTGCTAAGTCTACCGGCCGGTGCAACACGCGGGCTTTCAAACTACTATCGTGGACTAGTGCAGTAGTATTTTAGTAAAGGATTAGTGAATTTTGATGTAAAAAGGACATCATGAAGTTAGAAAAGTAGACTTTATTTTTTATTTTTTATTTTTTATTATAGATTATAGAAGAGTTTACCAACTTTCTTAATACCTGACTCTTCCAATCAACAACAATTTGGGCTTACTTTGTGATTTTCAACGGTGTACAAGGTTTGATATTTCATTAGACTTTCATTATTCTGTTTTCAGACATGGATTTTTAATTTTGTGGCTAATCTTGTCAATTTTATTGTGGCTACCTTTATGTTGATTTTTAATTTATATTCAAGGTTACTGATAATCAACAGTTTTTGGTTGATTAATTTATTTGTGATGATAAACATTTGGATTATTATTGCTCAATTTTTAATGATTGTGTTATATACTTATATACTGGCTGAGTTCTATTGGGGGGATTTAATCTTTCTGGGTTTATGATTCTTTGGTGTTGTTTGACTTGGATGTTGTGGGTTTTATTTAATTTGATTTGATGTACCTCATTGTTTCTGTGCTTGTTTGATTAAATTTGATGAATAAATAATAAAAGAAACTTGAAATTTAGATATTTTGATTGAGTTCAGCCTATCGTGCAATTACCCGATCAAGTTAAATTTTAATCTTTTACAAATTTGATTGAAATTTTTCATCATACTGCTGTCTGCTGCCATCACTTCCTCTCCGTCTTTCTCGTCCGCTATAACGAGAATTGTAAAACTCAGCAGTTTCAACGTCAGATTTAGCATGTTGTTTATCGATTCTATTAGGTAGTTTAGTTTACAAAAGAGGTCCTACCCTATTGGTTAAGACGGGATACTATGGAAGATAGGTTGTAAGTACGAATCCTGCTTTTCGCTTGTATTGTACGCCCTCCATACATTATTCTTCTTCCCATTTGACTTTTTAGGGTCAAAGTTATCAAACTAATATGTTCAGAAATAAAAAATACTAAACACATAAAACTTAAATTATTTATCATCAAACAATCTTTCAGAGAATACATTTTTCAAAAAAAATATATACATGTCAAAAAATGCGGCCAAAGTAGGTCTTAGAGACCGCAAAAGTTAATATACAATACAGCTGAATGTTACTGCTCTCTGGAATTTTTCTTACTTGTAGTGGACTTTGTCCTAGCTTTGATGTAGTCGCTTATATGTTCAAATCGAAGGATTAGTCACTTACATTTACTTAGTAGAAATGTAACGGAATGTAACAGTAGTTGACCTATTACCAGTTTTAATTTGGTGGCTAATATCTTACACGGTTTTCGTAATTACATTTGTCCTTTGCAGAAGTTAAAAACCCCACCTGTGACTTGAACTGGTGGACGTATTAGGTGTAAGCACGTTCATGGCCTTTCAATGTTTCTATAAAAGAGGTCTCCATAGAAGCAGTGGTAGAGGCGAAGAAGGCGAAGAAGCCCAGCCCAGAGAAAAGCTGTGTAAGACAGAACAAGCTCAGTTGAATCCTAGTAATTGGGATGATGTTACCTGTCCAATATGCTTGGATCACCCTCACAATTGTGTGCTACTTCAGTGTTCATCTTATGAACAGGGCTGTCGTCCTTTTGTGTGTGACACAAACCACTTTCATGCAAATTGTTTAGAACGTTTTAAAACCGCGTATGGGATGCCAACGGAGATAAAATCATTTTCCACATTGGACACAGAAACCAGTCAAATTCCGGAAAGTAGTGATAAGCCAAGTTGTCCATTATGCAGGGGAGATGTAAATGGTTGGATTATTATAGAGACGGCCCGACAATTCATGGATCAGAAAACCCGTTACTGTGAAGAGCCTCGATGTTTATTTGTTGGCACTTTTTCAGAGCTTCAAAAGCATGCTCAAGAAGAACATCCTAGTTCTCGTCCATCGAGAATTGATCCCGCACGGCAACTCGACTGGGAGAATTTTCAGCAGTCATCAGAAATTGTGGATGTTCTTAGTACAATTCACTCAGAAGTTCCACGTGGAATTGTCCTGGGAGATTATGTGATCGAATATGGTGATGACGATGCAACTGACGAATTTGATGACTTTTCTGGTGTTGAAGGAAATTGGTGGAAATCTTGTATATTATACCAGGTATTTGATAATTTCAGGAAAAGTAGAAATAGGAGGAGGTCAAGAAATAGTGATACGAGAAGGGGGAGCCATGTTTCTAGCCACGATACATCAAATTCAGATGATGGTTCTGTGATATCTGTCGACTTTGCAGACTATAGAGGAGATGGGAGTGATGTCGACTTTGTCAACTCCACAGGCCTTGCAAGAAGTAATTCTAATCATCGAAGGTCAGTGTACCATCTCTTTGAAAACTTTTTACATTTCATGTGCAGGTTCACACCTATGTATTTTCATATTGGGTAGCAAGATTAGTACACTGTAAAATCATAAGATGTCAAATTACAGTGAAGTTCAGAGTTCAACGAGCACTATGTATTGTGATCTCATATTAATACAATATAATCATCCATAAGAATCTGGTCGGCTTCTTATGGGCTATGGTGAAGTCATATCTAGAGAGTAAGTTAGTTCTCCATTAGTAAACATGGCAAAATTGATCCAATCCCGAAGAGGCTACCCGAGACCTATTGACCCGAATTGCACAAACTGACTATCGCCTGAAATTTGATTTGACCTGACCCAGTCCAAACTTGACTTGGTGGTCCCTTAATTGACCCGACTAGTCCAACACTCCAACCTGAAAATGACCCAATCCACAATGATCGGAAGTGATCCAAAGTTACCTGTAGGAGCTAATTGAAATCACACTTAAATTATCTACATTGAATTAAATGATCAATTATCACATTAAAATATTAAATTATTAAAATATATTTGTATAGTCATCTATTAGTAATAAACTCCTACCACTGACCCCAAAATTAACCTGATTCAAAGTGACTCATACCCAATATGACCCGATCCGATATTGGTCAAACAACCCAGACCGAAGTGACTTGTACCAAGATGAACCATAGTCCATAACAGCACATCCGCAACAGGCAAACAGACTTGAAACAGGCAATGACCTGTTCTGACCCGAAATAAATTACTCACCCAATAACACCCATTCCAACTGACCCAACCCAAATCCTGAACTGAATGACCCATTTGTGGGGTCTTGACATAGTAGAGGATCAATGAACCCATTAGAAAGAAAGGAGATGTTCATGAGCGAGTTTTTCATGTTTGCTACGTTATATTGTTCATCCTCCTAGGCAAGTAATAACACATTATACAACCTACACGCGTTGTATTGCCCCTGAAGTATAGGTATCCCATTTGGGGCCTTATCAATTAATAGTTAACCTTACTAATTAAGGCTTAGAATTGGGAATCAATATTACTGCTTGACCATTTTCTTTGAACCTCTAATTCCATACGCTTGAATAGAAAGCCTATTTGAATTTTGAAGTATACAAGTCGAGACAGAGGGAGTAGATTTGAACTTCGGCCAAGATTGGTTTCTATGCAAGGGCAAAAAATCGTCAGAACCTTTTGCGCATGCTAATATGAAGATGAAGTGCCAGCTTTCCATTGTGAATAGTATTATTTTCCATTTATGGATGATTCTGTGTCAGCTTCTGCTATGTTACCAGTAGTCACAACTCACAAGTGACATGTCTATGAATCTTGAAGTTGATAAGATGAGCTATATGCTCTGGCAGAGCCACATCCAAGGTTTTCTCAGTATTGGAAATGAAAAGCAATATGAAAATTTAGAACTTAAGTTATTAAACTACATTTAATCGTGTTTGGAGCAAATAAGACCACCCAAACCTCTAAGGATTTTTGCTTTTAGGCTTAAAATATCGGTGTTATTCAGATTTTATCTTGGCCTCACTACCATGTTTGTGGAAGGTTAAACTTCCCCTGGACGCCGTTCGAATTAACATTTTAATAGACTACCATTTTGTGATTATACAGGATTTAATCATTGCTTAAACCTTATATTTGAGTTGAGACATAATTCTGCAACAAAATTTGAACCTTGTACATTCTTTCACATCAGTTGGGCTTCTAAGCATTTATATAAATAGTTCCAGTGGTTTTATTGCAGTCCTCGAAGAAGACGCTCCCGTTTCTATTACCATTAGTTACATAACTGGTATGTCCCGTATTGCATCTGATCGTCTTCCTGGTACATCGGCTTATTTGTTTTGGATTAGTACAATTATTGTGTTGCAAGGCTGCAAGCTGAGTGCCTCTTAAGATTATATCTTGCTGTAGCTCTTAGCCTCTGAGGATATACTCCGTATGTACTTTAAATTTGCGTTTTGAAAACAGTACTCCCTCTATTCCAGTATGTACTTTAAATTTGCATTGGAACAGAGTTTTGAAAACAATACTCCCTCTATTACATTTTGCCATTGAATTAATTTTCACATTGTTTGGTTTTATAATAGTCAGGACACAGTTGTCTTTTAGGGCTTGCTTGAAATAAGAGTAGTTATTAAGGGAGTAATGAGAGGCAAAAGAAGAAGAAATTGGAGGAGATTGGTGCTTTGTGATGGTTGTGGAGGGTGGAAAGAGGTGGTGACGTAGGAATTATTACCTCCATATGGAGGTAATGAATTACTTGAAAGGGGAGGTAGGTAACTATTACTCCCTCAATAAAGGGATTATTACACTATATTTCTCATTTTTATTCATTTCCATCTCCAACCCCCATCACTTTCCTCCATTTTTTAGTTCATTTAAGCTCTATTACTCCCATAATAATTACTCTCATTCCAAGCAACCCCTTAGATGTTAAAAGCTGTGGAATATAGAAATGTGAACGTGTAAATTACACACTCACTCCTATTCACTCATTTTCCCCTTCTTTCCCTATTGGGTAAATCGGATTTTCTTCCCTCTTCCCTCTTTTGGATGTGAGGTTTGTGTCCAAACTCATTTGTATGTGGGGTAATGTGTTTTGTGTGGTCCGAATTCATTCCTTAATTCTTATGCAAAAGGTTGTGGGGAAAATGTAAGTTGATAAGAGGGAGTATTTTTATTTATTTTTTTTGTCAAAAGGAACCACAATGTTGTACCACCTCCATTCATATTGACTTTATGCGGTCTCTAAGACGGAATTGGAAAAAAGGGGAGGGAGCCCTCGATCCACCGAGACCTACTTTGGCCGCATTTTTCGACATGTATTTATTATTTTTTATGAAAAATGTATTCTCTGAAAGATTGTTTGATCACAAATCTAAATATTTAAGTTTTATGTCTTAATATTTTTTATTTCAAGGTCAAAGTTTGATAACTTTGACCTTAAAAAGTCAAATGGGAAGAAGAAATATGTATGGGTGGTGTACAATACAAGCGAAAAGCAGGATTCGGACTTAAAACCTATCATCCATAGTATCCCGTCTTAACGACTAGGGTAGTACCTCTTTTGTAATGTAAACTACGTAATAGAATTGATAAACAACTTGCTAAATCTGACGTTGAAACTGCTGAGTTTTACAGTTGTCGTTGAAGCGGAGGAGAAAGACGGAGAGGGGAGGTGATGGCAGCAGCAGTTTCTGTATACAGACTTTAAAGTAGGTGCTTGTACATGATCAGCTCTAATGAAATTATAGTTCTTGTTTTCTTTAGTTCTTGTTACACATTTGCTTCATTAATTAGTGTCTGATGTTCCATTTACTAGGGAGATATATGTAAGACAAGGACCCTAACTTTCATTATCTTTCCAGTTAAGGGACTATACTTCAAGTATACCAAAATCCAGTTAAGGGCCTCGCTACTCTTTCCGTCAACTTTGCCGTTAGCACTATTTTAATATGAATGCCATATAGATCAAGGCAATTTTAAGGAATTGCTATTTCGCTCCAAATTCATTTCTAACTATTGCATCATAACGAATCACATACTTTAATTTGCTAATAAAATTAAAAACAACCGAATTTAAAATCACACACAAACAAAATGAAATGGAGCAATATACAATAGTAATGGTACATTAACAAAACAAGAAGGGACTCCATTAACGCATGAAAGGAGGTGATGAAATAAAGTTACAATAGCTTTGGATGAAAGTTACTCTACGTATTCGGACGTTGTAGATCGATAACAGGTAACACAAATGATACTATTTTGGTTGTTTTGGACCACTTCGGTACCGCCACATTGATGTCATAAAAGGAAGATGTCGTGTTTTGCTATTATCTTGTTGATAAGGGTAAAGCGATGAGGAAAAAGGGGGGAGGGGGTGTAGAGAAAATGTAGCTACGCAATTAGTAAGCTTTATTAGTGGTTGTTCACCATGGATAATAAAACTGCATTACGGTATGCCCCCATTAAACACTACCCCGCCATCTTCTCACATACAATTCACCACCATGACCATGATCCACCTCCTCTCTTGTCAGCACCGCCATCTATGCCGGAGTTGCCACCTTATTTGTCCTCTCTCTTACACCCACTCACCAATACACTACCCCTCAATCCCACAACTTCTTAAACCCCCAATACCCACCTACAACCTCATCACCGTGCTATCACCGGAGCCAATACGGACACCACACATTACGGTATGCCCCCATTAAACACCCACATATCAAAAGCTTTATTAGACACCAATATTCACCCTAGAAAATTCTCTCCACCCATGAAAACCACTCCCCACTCAAAACAAAATCAAATTTGGTGCTTTAAGGAAGGAGGAAGAAGGCTTGGTGATATGGAGGGGTTTTCTTTGGAGGGGTAGTTGTTAAAGTTTTAGTGTAGATTGGATACTAAAGGAGGGGGCGGTGCCAACATTAGTTGTAGTCTCGGCAAGGGGAGAAGATGAGTTGTGGTGGTGGTGGTGGGATGTATGTCATAGATAGGGGTGGCAATCGGGTCAGTCGGGTCGGGTTTGGGTCGGGTCATGTCGGGTTCGGGTCGTATCGGGTTCGGGTCGTATCGGGTCAGATAACCCTTTCGGGTCGGGTCGGGTCGGGTTGGGGTCGTTATCGGGTCGGGTCATTTTCGGGTCAAATGATACATCGGGTCGGGTCGGGTTTGGGTCGGGTCGTAATCGGGTCAGGTTATTTTTTCGCAATATTTTAATATTTTTCCATTAAATCTAGTTTTAAATTATTATTTGGTTAGAGCTGATCAAATGGCCCAGGCCCGCTAGCCCGGCCCAGCCCAGCCCGATTTTTACTAGGGTATGGGCCTTGATTTTAGGCCCGAAAAAGCCCACGACCCGAAGCCCATGGCCCGAATCAAATAATTGGGCCGGGTTCGGGCCGACCCTAAGGCCCGAATTTTAGCCCGGCCCGACCTGAACATAATCAAACTTTTATTAGATTTAACAAATCAATTGTCATTTAGTACTCCGTAGTACTTTGTTTGCATGTATTAATATGACAAACTTATATTTTTTAGCCAAAAACATATTCAATTCATAAAAAAAATTGTACAACTCCGTAACGAGCATAATACTTAAGTACATTAGGAATATTGTATTACTAAAAATTGTGCATTTAATTAATCATTGACCGCTCCCTTTGTGTTCTTCTTATCTCTAACTTCAAATTAATAATTTCTTATGATGATAGGCAGAAAATTTCATTTGTTAAAATTAGTAATATTCAAACAGTATTATACATTCATATTTCACTAGTTTACCATGTTAGCTTATGTTCATTTGTTGAAAAATTATCGTAACAATACTACATACGTGACTACATGTACATTTCACTAATTCATTTCTTCAACTACATTCATACTCCTTACATTGATAATACCGATCAAATCACATAATTTTGTATGAAATTTTTCGATGACAGAGTATCTAGTTACATAATGAGATTTCTAAAGTCATTTGAAGAGTAAATATTATAGGCCCGAATTGGCCCGAAACCCGCTTTAAGCCCGCATGGGCCGGGTTTGGGCAAATAAAATAGGCCCACACATATGGCCCGACCCGACCCAACCCGCACACTTGGGCTTAATTTTATGCCACGACCCGGCCCAAACCCGACCCGACCCGGCCCATGATAAAGTCTATATTTGGTTTAATTAATTCATTATTAAGTCAAACATATCAATTTAAACAATAAATCACTTTCATTTTGATCATTATTAAGGTTAATAATTGTCAGAGCGTCAATTTAATCGGGTCAATATCGGGTCGGGTCAATGTCGGGTCGGGTTCGGGTCGGGTTCGGGTCACTGATTTTCGGGTCGTCATCGGGTCGGGTCGGGTTGCAGTATTCTCGGGTCGGGTCGGTTTTGCTCGGGTTTCGGGTCGGGTCACTCGGGTCGGGTCAGACTTGCCAGCTCTAGTCATAGATAAGGGTGTTTAATGAGTTAAGGTAATGGGAAATGGTGGGGAGGGGTTGAGTAAGAGGGGTCGTCGGCAAGAAGGCGGCCATGGGACCGCGGTGCTGACAATTTTTGATGGTGTTATGGCTGGATATGTGGGTTAATGGGTGGGATAAGAGGGATGTTGTTTAATTAGTAAGGGCAATGTAGTCAATTCATGACTTTTTTCTGAAAGTTGGTATTAAATTTAGAAGAAAATAGGATTTTAGGTATACGTTTTGAAAAAAAGTTATTCCAGGTATAAGTTTTGAAAAATGATATTATACCAGGTATAAGTTATCAATTTACCCTTAATTTTATTTTAATTTAGATAGCCTGTATATAATTTTGATTGCCACTTGTTATGTTAATGGAGAAGCTACGGAAGGTGTAATGAGTTCCTTAAGTGGATTCTTTTGAAGTATAGTCCCTTAACCGTAAAAAAAAGTGAAAGTTACGCTCCTTATCTTACCTTTAACTCATTTACTAGGTGTAAGTTGTAAGGTTCACAAATAGTTCTAGGCCGGTTCTCTTGGATTTTGGCCTTTTTTCTGGAAAAAAAAAGGTAAGAAACCTTGTATATATTTCTATTTCAGCGATTCTCTATTTTTTTTGGGTAAAGTAAAATTCTATTAATCGGATCGATTAAGCAAGCTTTGTGTGCAGGTCTTGTGTAATGACATAGCAGTTGTTTCGTGTAATTTCTGATAGAATTTCCTCATAAATGGACACTTGATAATTTAGTTTCTTAAATAATACTCTTTGTTGAAACATCAATAAGAAGTTAGTTTGCGAGTTTTATATGAACTAACTTATATAGTTAGTTGGTCATAAACAAGTTTGTAATTAGTCATTTTAGGTATTTTTTTTGTCCCGTTAGAGTTATGTGTGGTCGGGTCATATGTGGGTGAGGAGGTTTCAGATTGGATCATTTCGAGTAGGGTCAGTTCCGGGTCAACAAAACTCGGGCCATGTTCATGTCGGGTCGGGTCGGTTTGGGTTGTAGTCCGGGTTGGTTTTGGGTCACCGAAATATTCATATTTAGTATTCAAAAGTCTTTCACAAAGTTATAAACGGATATAAACGGATAAAATGTATAAAAACTGGGAAGAACATAGGCAGAACGAAGGAGTATACATTTTTAAAATGTATAGAAACTTCTAAAGTGTCTCAAAAATATCAAATAAAGTGATTAATACATATTTTAGTGAACTGTACTAGAATAGAAAAATACGCAACATCTTAGGTAGTCACACCGTATTAGAATGAAATATTTTTACACTTATTTGCGTCAATAATTTGTTTATCTTTGATTAAAATCATAATAAAAAATAAGATCAATTGTTGAAAACACTCTTATATGTTCTATTTTTTAAAAATTAATACCTTATCAAAACTATTTTTAAAAAATAATACCTTCCACTTGTACTTTGATCAAAACTTGATATCTTAAGTGAATTCGGGCCAAAAAAACGCGAAATACTCATTTTACCCCTAACTTTATATACTCTATTAAACACTCACAACACTCATACCTCACCTTTTAATTATCAAGGTTTCCTTCAAAATAGATTTTGAAGCTACCAAATTGTAATAACCCAGATTAATTGGATTGATCATCTACAACAATTGAAGATCTAGTTGATTGTTTATGAAAGGACCAAAATTAATTTTCCATCTTTGTCATCCTTCAAATTTTTCTATCTCCAACTATCTTTTCTTCCCGTCTTATTATAAAAATTCCAAATCTTCTTTTAAAAATGGGTACAAGACTTGCACAACGAACTGGGATGCCACAAAAACATTTCGCTGAAAGTCAGAAGAAGACCTAGAAGTTGCATCGCACATACTAATTGACTATTTCCTGAAAAATACAAAATTCAGAAAATTACTCCCAATTTTAATAACTTGAATTATATATTGATACTAACAATTAACTTTATAGAAATTAAAAAAAACATAGAAATGAAATAGATATAAGTTAGAAGCATGGAATGTAAGAAACATAATTACCTTAAAGAGAAGAATATATGAAAGATTAGAAGTGAGAGAATTAGTTAAAGTGGTGAAGGATTAAGAATTGAATGACTTGTAGTTGTTGTAAGAGGGAAGGGAAGAGGGTGGAAACAGCAGAAGGGTATAATGAGGGTAAAATATGTACTTTGTGGTGTTTTTAAAAAATATAAGGGTAAAATATTTTACCCCTATTATACCCTTGTACTTAGTATGTAAAGTTATAAGTGAAATAGCTATAACTTTTCTCACATAAATTACTCTAATGGAATAGTTATCAGATGACGACCTATACTATCTAATCTTCACAAAGATTTTCAGTATATGGGTCATCTCTTCATCTTGATCACAAGACCCTCCATCTTGAGTCTTGTGGTATTTGATGTAGATCTTGGCTTAAATTGTTTCTTCAATGTTATAACCAAAACAACTATAACTTTGCATATGAACTTCTAAAGTTATACCTCAAGCGCCTATAACTTTGTCTTAAATGAAATCTTCAAAGTAAGCTCTTATAACTTAGATCTTCTTACTTGTAATTGTTGTTAGCTACAATAAGACTAAATCACACAATTATATGCATATGATATATCAATTAAATCATTACTTGTCAAACATATACTTGTCATTATCAAAACAATATCATAGGTCCAACAAATTCCCCCTTTTTGATGATGACAAGTCTCTTATGATTTGTGACTAAGCTCAGTTCCCCCTCAACATAACACTACCAAAGTTATAGTAACGTTGATCGGAATAACATAACAAACTAGCCAAAGTTATAACTTGAAAGACTTTTAGAGATAACATGTTTTGACAAGGAGCAAGCTTAAGCAAAGACTCAAATCATATCTTTTCTTCCTCCTCTTGGCATCATTGAAAAGACAAGAACAAAGATATAAA
The DNA here is from genome assembly GCA_022085475.1 of Heliosperma pusillum. Taxonomy (NCBI): domain Eukaryota; kingdom Viridiplantae; phylum Streptophyta; class Magnoliopsida; order Caryophyllales; family Caryophyllaceae; genus Heliosperma; species Heliosperma pusillum. The sequence continues at coordinate 55,117 of JAIUZE010073472.1, read as the reverse complement.
ATGACTAGAATAATATAATCCGAGGCAAGCGATAGATATGCAAATACACAATATTAAACGATCCATAAGCAAGCAAAATCAAGCAAAAAATGTTTGTCAAACTACAAACCACAAAAAGGGTAGTTAAATGCTAATGGGCCGAATAGAGTTATGCCAAAATGGGCGGAATGACAATCAAAAAAAGTAGTTCAAATTTAAACAAACCAAGATGATAAAAACTAAGGCATATGTGGAGGACGGGGTTTGGTAGGGTCGACATAACCGGGTTGGGTACGGTACTCAATGGTGTCATGACGATCAAAGCATGTCTTAACATGAGCGGCTTGCGCGGTGAGGCACGCATCAAAGTTCTGGACCTTCATGGATAGAGATTCTGTCGCATCATAGATGGTGTGCATCCCATCTCGAATCTCCGCACCACTCTTCATCAATGCACCTCCTTGACTTACCAAGAATTGCATCCGATCCCGTTGCCTAAAAAGTTCTTGCCGGACATCTACCACATTCCTTTTAATTTTAGTAAGGTGACCATCAACCTTCGACAACAATGCCTTCAATTCGTCACTCACAAGCGACCCACCATAGTCACGGTTTGAGCTAGTAGTACCCACCAAGGCGACGGTTTCCACCGTTTTGCCATAAAATGACCAATACTCTTTTCTTGCGCATTAAGGCGCTCCGTTACCTTCCCCATAAACAAATCGAATTTGGATTCAATAGCGGAAAAATCAACAATACTCGGTTTATCAACAACCGAACCAACTTTAGCTTGAAAACTTAATTCCGGACCCACGACCGCTATTTTCATAAACTTCAAATTAGTATCATTCATCTCATCCTTAAGATTAACACCATAGCTAGCCGGGTCAATCACATTCTTGACCTCAAGAAGTCGAGAAATCCACATCCCATAAGAAAGGTCCAAAGTCGTGTATGTAGACTTTGTCCTCCGTCACCAAGAAACTCATTTGGAAAATACGGGAAAATACAAGAGAAGCCAAATTTACCTTTTCACCCTCAAGCCACTTCCTGACTATCATCATCTCATAACAACTCACTTTATCACGACCACCCAGACGAGGAACCACCTTGTTCCACAAAAAGTTAAAGAAAAATTTCAATTTTGGTGCGAAATTTCTGGCCAACGCACAACTCGAGAGACTAGCATTCTCATCGAAATACTTTTTGACCGCCACCTTAACCGAATCAGATAAATCTTCCCATGCTGTACTCGGATTTATTTCGGCCCCATAATTAGGAACCGAAAACAGAGTACAAAAATCGGCAACGGAGACGGATACCTCACGGCCATTAACAGTAGAATGTAAAGTTCCAGACTTTAAAGAGACGAAAGCGTAAAATTGAATTACCTCAATATGATAGATAGGACCCGAAAACCGAGATATGTCCTCCCATTCTTGAAATTTCAAGAAATCATTGAAAAACTTCAAAGCGGAATACTTGTCACACCAAACCTTCGGAAAGCTTCTACCACCGTGAATAGTGTATTTAGCAACCAAATTAATTAATTTTTGCTCCTCCTTTGTTAACCTTAATTTATGGAGCCTGGATGCCGTAGCTTGTGGCATAAATTCGCGAAATAGGGGACGTTTTTCACCGTCACTAGGTAGGACACTGCAACCTCAGGAATAGTCTTCAAATCTGATGATACCTTATTCTTACCCTTATTAAACCGTCGTCTTAGCCCAACTCGGTTTGATCAAGTTTGGTGATTTTGAGTTTGGTTGAGGTGAAGGATTAGGATTAGGAGAGATGCAAGATGAGTTGGAATTTGGGTTGTTGGTATTTTTGGAGTTGGACCGTGTGGAAGCCATTGATGATTTTTTGTATTTGTTGTTTTTGTTTTGAAAGGTTGAAGGTGATGGTGATGGTGATGGTGATGGTGATGGTGATGGTGATGATGGAAGGTGATGTATATATAGGTAGAGTGTTGGGTTTTGTTTTTGTGTAGGCTTCACGTGTAAGCCGTCATTTCCTCTTTTTTTTTTTTGAATTTAAGTAGGATATGAAATGAATTTAGGGTAAATATATTTGAGATATGGTAAAGATAGAATTTGGAAAGTGAAAGGATATGGTAAGATATAGTTGTTAGAAATTTCGGTCAAGCTAGGAAAGTGAATAAGATGGATTTTGGTAAATTTGTGGTCCATATTTCAATATTCATGTAATACTTAATTATGCAAGATATTTACGTAAAATACATAATATTACACACAAATATACTTACAACAGAATATACGGACACGGTCATACAATCTTGTCTTATTCTAACCAGTCATGCAGGTTCGTGAAAAAAATATAACGAATTTAATTGCTACTGATTAAACCAATTTCCAACCGCAAAATCTCAAAACATCTTCCAGCTAACGCCTTTGTTAAAATGTCAGCCCATTGATTTTAAGTACTACAAAATTCTAGTTTAATGTTGCCTTTTTCTACATGGTCGCGTAAGAAATGATGTCTAATGTCTATATGTTTAGTACGAGAATACTGAGCAGGATTCTTAGAAATAATAATCGCACTCGTATTATCACAAAATATAGGCATACAACCAACATTTACACCATAATCACATAGTTGTTGCTTTAACCAAAGTAATTGAGAACATACCAGTCCGACAGCTATATACTCGGCTTCAGCAGTAGACAACGCAACAAAATTTTGCTTCTTTGAGCCCCAAGTGATAATACATGGTCCAACAAACGTAGTGAATCCAGAGGTAAATTTTCTATCTAACGAACATCCTGCATAATCTGCATCTAATATCCTACTAGATCGAAATTACACTCAAGTGGATACCATATGTATAAATTAGATTACCAATTAAATATCTCAAGATACGTTTGACCGCAATCATATGAGACTATTTAAGGCACGATTGAAATTGAGCACAGACACATACACTAAACATAATATCAGATCTACTCGCAGTTAAATATAATAAAGAACCAATCATACCTCGATATGTAGTCTCATCGACACACTTACCATCTAGGTAGCACGAAAACGGACACGGACACGGACACGGACACGACACGGACACGTGATACGGCATCTCGTGAAATTTAGGACACGAGACACGGCATTTAAATTTAATAAAATATAATTTTATAATTATAAATAACGTACGATTTTATTTTTTTTATTGGTATTTGATATTAAATGTAAATAATTGAAGGTAAAATTTGACTTTCACTATAATTTATTCTCATTTCCTACCCAACTCATATTCTAATCAATATTTATTAGTCTTTCAACCTCTCATTCCTTATTTATAGGTGTCCGTGTGTCCGACACGGTGTCAGACACGGTGTCAGACACGGGAGGACTAGTTAGGAGGAGTGTCCGTGCTACCCAGCTTACCATGTTTATCTAAGGTTAACTTTTTATCATTTACCATAGGTGTGTCCATTGGATGAACGTTTTCCATACCAAACTTTTTGATTAGTTCCTTGACGTAAATCTGTTGGTGAATCATTATACCGGCCGTCTTTTGTTTGTTGAATATGCAATCCTAGGAAGAATTTGAATTCTCCCATCATGCTCATTTCAAATTATGAGGTCATTAGATCTGAAAAATACTTGCACAATTTATTGTTAGTAGAACCAAAAATAATATCGTCTACATAAATTTGAGCAACAAGTAAATCATAACCCTCGGATTTTAGAAATAGGGTTTTGTCGACAAATCCTCTTTTAAAATTGGTTTTGTAATAGAAATTTAGACAGTCTGTCGTACCATGCCCTAGGAGCTTGTTTCAAACCACATAATGCTTTATCAAGTTTAAAAACATGGTTTTGAAATTTGCTATTTAAAAATCCGAGAGGTTGTTCAACAAAAACCTCTTCTTCCAAGGAACCGTTAAGAAATGTGGTCTTAACGTCCATTTGGTATAATTTCATTCCTTTATGAGCCGCGAAGGCGATAAGCAGACGAATAGCCTCAAGTCTTGCAACAGGTGCAAAGGTCTCGTCATAGTCGATCCCTTCCTGTTGATTATATCCTTGAACGACCAACCGAGCCTTATTGCGAACTATAAATCTTGTATCGTCCAATTTATTTCTGAATACCCATCGAGTACCAATTACAGTTCTTTTTAGGTCGTGGCACTAGATGCCAACCTTTATAACGTTCGAACTGTTGAAGCTCTTCTTGCATCGCCAAAATCCAGTCTGATTCTGCAAGTGCTTCTTTGATGTTGGTAGGCTCAATGGTAGACAGAAAAGAATAGAATGAGCAGAAGTTATTTAACGTTCGTCTTGTTTGAACTCCCTTTTTCAAACTTCCTATGATACTTTCCATAGGATAAGAACTCTTATACTTCTATTTCTTGGAGTTCTTAGGCTTATCATTATCTGATGAACTCTCACTTCCCTCAAATGATTTAGAGTCAATATTGGTTCCCCCTGAGCTCGACTCCGGGGTATTAGATGAAGTTAATAAAACTTTAGTTACATCATCTTGATCTGGGTCCAAAGTTATAGCATCATCAATTATAACTTTGGTTTCCTTATCCTTGTTTTGAGAGGAGACATTCGTATCATCAACAATTGTCTCGGCTCTCTTTTCAAGATCATTTGCGGATTTATCAAGTTCATCATTGATTCCTTCAATAACTTTTTCATCGTTTTCTGGTTAATCATCCCTTGTTAGGCGAAATTCGGGATCATTCATGTCTTCTTCTTTATTATGTTCAGCTTGTTCAAGCACATTATCTTCATCAAAAACAACATGAACACTTTCTTTTATGCACAATGTTCTTTTATTAAAGACTTTATAAGCTTTGCTATGATTAGAATAACCAACAAACACAGCTTCGTCGCTTCGTGGATCAAACTTGCTTAAGTTACTTTTTCCATTATTATGGACAAAACATTTACTACCGAAGCAATGAAGATGAGCTATATTGGGTTTCCTCCCTCTTAAGAGTTCATAGGGAGTCTTTTTGAGAATCGGTCTAATCATAACTCTATTGTGCACATAGCATGCAGTACTAATGGCTTTAGCCTAAAAGATTTTAGGAAGGCCACTACACAAGAGCATAGTGCGAGCCATGTCCTCTAGTGTTCTATTCATACGTTCAACAACACCATTTTGTTTTGGGGTTCGTGGTGCAGAAAGGTTATGTCCTACACCAGTCTCCCTACAATATTCTATAAAGGTTTGATTATCAAATTCTGTGCCATGATCCGTACGAATAGAAACTAACTTTTTATCATACTTGTTTTGGGCAAGCTTCATTAATACTACAAACTCAACGAAAGTTTCATCTTTAGTAAATAGAAAGATAGGCCAAACATACCTTGAGTAGTCGTCGACTAGGACGAACACATACCTTGATCCACCATGGCTTCTAACTTTCATAGGTCCATACAAATCCATGTGTACCAACTCAAGTGGACGAAATGTGCTTACTACTCGTTTTGGTTTGAATGAAGATCTAACTTATTTGCATCGGGCACATGAGTCACACATTTTTTCTTGTTCAAATTTAATTGAGGGTAAACCCTCAACTAAATCCCACAATTTGAGTTTCTTTAAAATTGTTGGACTAATGTGTGCAAACCTCTTGTGCCACAAGCTCGAATCATCTATAGTAGCTTTCATTCACGTAAGGGAATTTGTAGTGACTGTATTCAAATCAATCATATACACATTCCTCTTACGTAGACCCTCAAGAACGACATTACTAGTACCTTCAACTATGATACGACAAACATTTGAATGAAAAACGACTTTCTTGCCTTTGTCACATAGTTGAGATATACTTAGTAGATTATGTTTAAGAACACTTACCAAATAAACATTATTAATAGCATGTTTAGAAGATATACCAATCTTACCTACACCGATTATTTTGCCCTTCTTGTAATCTCCAAACGTAACTTTACCACCGTCAAAGGGCTCTAGTGAAAGAATTTTTTTTATTTCCGGTCATGTGTCTCGAACACCCGCTGTCGAGATACCATTGCTTATTCTCTTTCACTATTATCTGCAAGGGAGTCAAATACAACTTTTAGGTACCTAAGCTAAGTTGGGTCTTTATGGTTAGTGACTCTGTAAATTTGATCCTCCCTAACCCATACCTGTTTTACAATTCTTTTGGTCTTAATATAGGGTTGTCTAGGTCATGTTCTTTAACAAAATCAGCTTGATCCTCCCACACGTCTTATTCTTTAACAAAATCAGCTTGATTTTTATTATCATTGGCATAAATAACACAATTCTCTTTACCATGACCTATGTCTTCACCACAATAATTGCAAATCAGATATTCTGAAAGATTGACATATTTACTTCTCCTGAAATCACGATCAGAAGGAGTGGATTTGCACTTATCGTGGTCTCTGCGACTATAACATTCATGTCCTAGACCCATGTTCATGTTATTTTTAGACTGTTCTGTAAGGAAGTTTAAGACTTTCTGACTTCCTTCCCACTTATCATTAACTTTTTGTGCATGTAGGAGCGGTTCCTTCAAAGACTGAATATCTCTTTCACATTTCGAATGGTCTACATTCGAGTCTTTGGAGGGATTGTTCTTCTTAAAGTTTTCACGAAAATCATTAAAGCATTTTTTCAAGATAAATTTCTCCTCATTATGTTGATTTTTGGCTTGGGAGAATTTAGCCTCTATATCTTTCAATTGCTGAGAAAGAAAAGAGTTTTCTTTCTTGTGATCAATGATAACAACTTCCTTCGCCCTAGCTTCAGATTTCAAAAGCTCGTTGACTTTCTTCAATTCTAAAGTTATAGCCTCATTAGATATAACTCTGGCTTGAAGATGCTTAATGTTGAGTTTTAGTTCTGAGATTATAGCTTCATTAGCTATAACTTTAGACTCAAGAGTGGCTTTCTTAACATTTGTCATATCTGAAGTTGTAGGTGGAGTAGCTGTAACTTTAGATTTAAACTTTTTGGCTTTGGCCTTCAGAAGTTGGTTTTCCTGAGCAATGTCTAAGATTTGTTCCTTAAGGTCTCTTAACTCTAGACTCTGTTCATGACAATGATCTAGGGTTTCTTCAAAATACTTAACTAAGAACTTCCTAGATAATTTTTTAACTTGCTTTTTAAGTTCAAGATGACTAACCTCTTCTTCATCGTCTGAATCTGAGTCTGAATTACCGACAAGGCACATCTCAAATTTGGAGCAATTACTTTCGTTGTCACTGTCAGAAAATAGATCAAGACTGACGTTGCTCAGACATAGATTATCAACTTCCTCTGATTCTTCGTCTTCTGTGTCGAGATCTCCCTAGCAATAAGCCATCATGACTTGCTTGAATTCTTTCTTGGTTTTGTCTCGTTGATTTTTGTCTTTAATTTTCTTCAAGGTGGGGAAATATTTAATCATATGATCATTGTCCTCACACTTGAAGCAACTACGATTTGAGAGAGACCCTTTTGACTCAGTTGATTTCTTATAAGTTTTGTTAGTGTTATTGTTAAGCGTTTTTCTTTGTTTTCGATTGAGGACTTTTTTCTTAAAACGCTTAGCAAATAACACTGTTTCATCCTCAAGATCTGAATCTTGTTTTTCGCTGGACTCAGCTTGTAAGGCCATTTTCTTGCTATTACTAGCATCCGCGTCATCCTCATCAAGAGTAATCTCGTGAGCCAATAGGGTTCCGAGTAGTTCTTGATATGATAAATTAGATAGGTCCTTACACTCATCTGTTACCGTCACCTTAGGTCTCCATCGTTTGGAAAGACTTCTAAGGATCTTTCTAGCAATTTTCTCGGAGTCAAATTAAAAGTTCTTCGTAGATTTTTCGATTCTTTGACGATACTAGAGAAGCGAGTAGTCATGCTATCAAGCGTTTCATTTTGCTCCATAGAGAACAATTCGTATTTTCGCATTAACAATGCGATACGTTGCTTTTTGACAATAGTAGTCCCCTCATAGGCTAACTCTAGACCGTCCCATATTTCCTTGGTAGATGAACTAGATGAGAATCGATCAAACTCGGTAGCAATCATGCCGTTTTGCAGCAAATTAATAGCTTTTGAGTTTTTCTCAGCTTTCTTATAATCCGCCTCAACATAGTCCTCTTCCTTCTTTTTGGTGGAAGTGTTAGTAACAGATCCAAGCATAATCTTATTCGGACCATTCTTAATGATTAGCCAGCACTCCTAGTTGTTATCCTTAATGTAATGGGGTCATCATATTTTTCCATAAACCATAATTCTTCCCATTGAATACAGGATACTTTAGGTATTTGGAATCCATTGAATAAAATTAAATGCAGCGGAAAATAGATAAACAAAAAAGATAAAAGGATCAGAATCCTTGCAGTAAGGCAATCAAGAGCAAGATGCTCTTTTACCAATTGTAGAGTCTATTGATCATATACGAAAGATGGGGGTGAATTGAGTATTAAAAACTAGCCCCACTTTTTCGATTTATATGATGTATAATTGATTAATTGATTTTATAGATTAAATCAACTAATTAATTAATGAATGAATTATGCGAGTAACAAAATAACAAAATAAAGAGAGTCACAAGAGATTTTTGAAATGGTTCAGTTTTACAAATCGAAACCTACGTCCACTATTCTCGATTAATAATTCTTAGTACCTCTCTACGGATTACAAAAATTACCAACCCACTCGTTTAATCAACTATGATTATAACTCAGATTGAGTATCGCTAAATACTCTATACTATCTTACGTTAATAAGAAAGTACAATATAACTCACAAAGATTCTCGTTAAAGAATAAGTAAGAATATGTGATGTACTATCATCCAATAACGTATTTCACTCGAGTGATTGAAAAAGATTGATGCTTGTCTTTTTTCGAAACAAACAATAAAAATAATAAATATTTTGCTCAAAGTTTGTTTAAAATCAATTTGTAAAATTCTCTCAAATGTGCATAAAAAGTCTTGTTGAATAATTGAGATTAAAGAAGTATTTGTAGTAGAAGCATAGGAGATGTAAACTCTAAACCCTACCTTTCTCTTTAAGAAAGATATTTATCTTATATCTCAAAATATTATTGTGAAAATATATTTTAAAACCCTAGGTTGATCCAAGGAGTAAAACGTACCAAAGAGATCGTTTTCCTCTTCTTCACGCAACCCTCCGTTATTATCTATATGCACGCAACCCTACGAGGCACAAACCCTAGGTTTCAAAACCCTAGGTGGCACAACCACTAGGTGGGCTTATTAGGACAACAAAAAAATGAGATAGAATGTATAAGAAAACCTAGGTAGCATGACAACTCATAAGTGTTAGATATTCCCATAAATAAATAAGTATTATAATAATATTTAATTAAGTTATTTTATGGAAAACTAATTTGGTCCATTATGTAATGGAATTTACCTAGGATTCCGTTCCCACTATTATCTCCCATAAATTTATCACTCACAATTTAAGAAGTTTTCCAATTGACTCTTTGATGGCAAAAGTCTATATAAGGAACATATTGTTTTGACATAAAGGTTCACCAAGCCTACGTAATACAGAAAATACACCATTTAAATTGTGAGGCCGAGGGATTGGAAACCAAGTCAGATATAAGGGATTAATATATTCGTGTTTATTTATTAAGGCAACACAATTAATTATAAGCAATGACTGGAGGTAAGTAATCGATCTCTTTTATCGCTTCCGCATTCAGTTTGTACATGTTCATTATGAGACTAGAACATGTTAATTTAATTATAAAACTTACAGTTGGTATCATAGCGAGTAATCGCCTCTGTCTTGCTTATATAAAATTTTCACCGTCTTATTGAATTTTTGTATTGTGTGAGAATTTGCCTATGTGATGAAATTTTAATTATTGCATGTTTGTACTGTGCGACGGAGATTACGTTCATGTCTTGCTGATTTCGGCTGCTTTGTCTTGATTTGAGGAAACTAACTGCTGCCTTGCTGACATTACACCTTGGACTAATTAATAGTGCAACTTGTTAACTCTTGATCCTGTTAGGATCATTAGTCCATTACTTCGAGAATAATCTAGCATAAAGTGTTTTGTTTCTTTAATAAAACGTGGCACCATCTACATAAGCAAGTTGATTTCATAGCTTTGTAAGGTGTATGCATGGTGTATGTATTATAATTATTAAGATTTGCGTATGTACGTTGAGTTAGACCAGTATAGATTTGGTCATTAAAGTTTCTACATACATTCAGTTAACTGGTATATTTAGGTTAAAGTTTAATGTTGAGTGATTCAAAGTTTTATTAGTTAGAGTTAAGCCACATCATCTCTAATTAATTAAGATTTTATTTTGGAATCACATGTGGAAACTAGACATTATTTGTAATTAATTGTATGTAATATAATGAGACTTACCCACATGAATCTTGTTGTATGAATCTGTATGACTAATTAGGATGATATATTGAATCATGTTTCTTAATCTACCCATAAAAGTTAAGAGATGTATATGATTTAATAGTATTGTCATAAAGTTAATTTTTTTATGTATCTTATTGAGTAGAACTTTAGCCCATAGGCAAGTTTTATGTCTCTAGATTTCACATTTGAGCATGATTTACATTGGTAAAACATGATTAAGTTTAAAGTCTCAATTTTTGTAATAAGCATGTTATTTATTGTATTTGCAGCAATTTTACCTGGGAGTTCTACTGATGTTAAATTTGACATTCCTGAATTAAATGGTGATAACTATAAGGTCTGGAAAGAGAGAGTGCTACTGCAATTGGGAAGGTTAGATATTGATTATGCTATTCGGAAAGACGAACCACCTAATGTAACTAAGGAAAGCACTAAAGAAGCAGTTGATCTTTATAAAAAGTGGGGGAGATCTAACCGTCTCTCCATTATGTTCATAAAGACCAAGATGTGTGCTAGTATTCGTGGTTCTGTCGATCAACATACTAGAGTTAAAGATTTAATTAAGGCCATCGATGAGCAGTTTGCAACTTCTGATAAAGCTTTTGCCAGTACCTTAATAATGCAGTTTCCATCTTTAAGGCTCACCGAGACTAAAGGGGTGCGTCATTATATCATGCGCATGAGGGATATTGCAACTCAACTTAAGGTTTTGGAAGTTACCATGTCTGACTCTTTCCTCGTGCACTTCATTTTATGCACTCTTCCTCCAAAATATGCTCCTTTTAAGATCTCTTACAACACACATAAGGATAAATGGTCAATTAATGTACTTATGGCCATGTGTGTTCAAGAGGATGGCAGATTGTTGATAAAGGAGGGTGAAAATGTGAACTTTACTTTTGCTTCTTCTTCAAAGAGGCAAAAAGGTCACACTAAAGATAAGGGAAAGGGAAAGATTTGAGCTGAGCCAATCATTAAGGAGGAGTCTACGTGTTTCTTCTGTAAAAAGAAGGGACACATGAAGATAGACTGCATTAAGTTTAAGACTTGGCTAAAGAAGAAAGGTAATTTTCATGCATTTGTTTGTTATGAATCTAATATGGTTAATGTTAATCACAATACATGGTGGATTGATTCTGGTACTACAATACATGTTTCGAATACCTTGCAGGGTATGACAAACCTAAGGAAATCAGTGGGCAGTGAGCTTTCAATCTATTCAGGAAACCAGATTAGTTCACATGTGGAGGCCATTGGAACATGCAGCTTAATATTAAGTACTGGTTTTATTTTGCATTTAGAAAGGACATTCTATTTTCCAAATTTCTCTAGAAATTTAATTTTAGTATCAAGACTTGTACCTTTGGGTTTTGCCTTTAATTTTTCAGATTCTGGATTCAGTATTCTTAGAAATTCTGAAATTATTGGTTATGTTACTTTGTCTGATAATTTATATCGTCTTGAATTACAAAATAATATCACTCATAATTCTTTGCATGTCAACGCTGGTTTAAAACGTTGTATTATGAATCAGAATTCTTCTATTTTGTGGCACCGGAGATTGGGACATATCTCCATTTATAGGGTAAAAATATTAGTAAAGGATGGAGTACTTTATACTTTAGACTTTACTGATTTTGATACTTGTGTTAGTTGCATTAAGGGAAAGCAAACTAACATGTCTAAGAAAGGTGCAAAGAGGAGCTTTAACCTGTTAGAAATCATACATACGGATATTTGTTATCCGGACATGAACGCTAATGATCCAAAATATTTTATCACCTTTATTGATGATTACTCACGTTATATGTATCTCTACTTACTTCGTTCTAAGGACGAAGCTTTTAATGCCTTTAAATTGTTTAAGGCTGAAGTAGAGAATCAATGCGGTAAGCGCATTAAGATTGTGAGATTAGATAGAGGTGGTGAATACACTGAAGACAGACAAGCACCTGGTCCATTTGCTAAATTTTTCAAGAGCATGGGATTGTTGCCCAATACACTATGCCTGGTTCTCCAGACCAGAATGGTGTAGCAGAAAGAAGAAATAGGACATTAATTAAAATGGTGCGTTGTATGCGAAGTAATGTTAAACTTCCTTCAGTTTGTGGGTTGATGCTCTTAAGATGGCAGCGTATATATTAAATCGGGTTCCTTCCACGACTGTCTCTAAGACACCTTTTGAGTTTTTTAAAGGATGGAAATCGAGTTTGAGACATATACGCATTTGGGGATGCCCGTCGGAGATGAGAGTGTATAATCCACAAGAAAATAAACTTAATCCAAGGACTATTAGTGGGTATTTTATTGGAAATGCCGAAAATTCTTAGGGTTATAGATTCTATTGTCCGTCTCATAGTACAAGGATTGTGGAATCAAGAAATGCTAAATTTCTTGATGATGACTTGATTAGTCGGAGTGACCTAATTCAGGACATTGTTCTGGAGAGGGATCATCATGAAGTTCAACCCTCTAATTCAAGTGACAGATTGGTTGTCATACACACTCCTCAAGTTCAATCGAGTATTAGACAACCAATGATAGAAATTCCACAAGTTGTTGATAATAATCAAGTAGATCATGAAGTAAATCAGGATTATCCAGTTGATCAAAATGTGGATCAAGATCCTATAAGGAGATCTACTAGAGAAAGACGATCAACTATTCCTGATGATTATGTTGCGTATTTACAAGAATTTGATTATAATGTTGAAGCTGATAATGATCCTATGTCATTTTCACAAGCCGTAAGTTCTACAGATTCAAACTTATTGATGAATGACATGAAAGATGAGATGAATTCTATGACATCTAATCGAGTTTAGGATCTCGTTGAATTGCCTAATGGTTTAAAACCCATTGGGTGCACGTGGGTCTTTAAGACTAAAAGAGATTCACTTGGCAACATCGAGATGTAAGTTTCTTAAACTCGATATTAGACACTTCTAATATCATAATACATTTAGTTTACTCTTAAACTAAATAAATCTTATGCATGCATAACAAAATAAGACAAAGATAAGAAGAACTTTTTCCTTACATTGATCTTATGACAAATATGGGCACAAAATAGGACTCCTTCCTACTTTGTTCTTGAGCTTATAATGTTAGGGATGAACTTCCAAGTTCTAAGTGTTAGAACACTCCTATTAGATGCACCCAAGACTACCCCTTTTTATCTCTACTAAAATACTACACTAGTATTATTAGTAGTAACCCTTTAAAATAAATCTAATAACTCTATTACTACACTAGTAATTTTATTAGAATATGAACTCTAAAATATGTGAAAACTTCTTGAGTTTTAGAGTAAGAAAGAAGAGATTTAGAGAGATAAGGATTACATGCAAAAATGAAATGAGATTGTGTGTTGAATAAGAAGGAAATAATCCTTCTTATTCTTGGTAGCTATGACCGGCCACCCACCCATCACATGGGTGTGGTGTTGTCCCTTTCACTTCTTCTTAACAAGGCATTAGGTTGAGTGTAGGTATTAGTCTATTGTATGATTGTGTCTAATTCTCAATTAGAATAATACACAAAAACTAATCACCCTAATATACACTACAAAACCGGTGCACCCCACTTAAAATGGGTGTCCATTTTATTTTTGCAATTTGTCATTTGTCACAAGTGTGACATGTGACATGTGACATGTAACATGTAATTTTGCTTATAAATGTGCATTTAACCAATTTATATGCAATTTCATAACAAATAAATTAGATTTAACATTTTAAGTCACATTTAATAATTACATGTAAATAAATGGGTCATCTCATATTTGGTTAATATAATCTACAACAGTTTGTAATTATAATCGACCAATTTTACTTATCTCAAATGTTTCATAAACATAATGCATTCTTAGTAATATAACAATTAAATTACCAAAATGAATCTTATTTAATCATATTACAATAAGATATATTTCTCACTCACAATTTAAACTTGGTTCATTTTAAGGGATTAATTAATCTGTATCACTATACAATTAATTAATGTACATGATTAGGGGATTGTCCTTTAGGTGTGACCTCAAGGGATCAACTGATCACCACCGTCATACGACAGTAACGTCAAACTCAATTGAGCCAATCGTTACCGATTTATGTTGACCAGTTGACTATAATATTCATCATCCCTTTGTATTCTTATTATTGAGATTTAATTATGTGATCGCACTATTGTTGAGGACATTTACTCCAACAATCTCCCACTTGTCCGAGACAAGTGTGCGTCACCAATTCTCTTGTCCTATTACAATATCTCCCACTCAATGCAAGGTGTCTTGCAGGTCGTACTTGCATTTGATCATATCAAGAGTGGTTTCCTCGATCTGGAGAGTAACTGTCTGACCGGAATTATCTACCATAGATACCTTCCGAGCGTGGCCACGCATTTTCAGCTTACTCCTCCTCGAGTGGCCTTGAGATTTAAAAACAACCCTGACAAGGGGTGGACAATTCCTATCGCACTATTCCCTTTGCATAGCCACAGCTCATCATGACCCAAAAGATGCCCATTTGACCCCAGTTACGAAGGTCGTAGAGCATAAATCAAAGTCACTCTGAAACTGTGCCACCTTAGGCGAACAGTCTTTAGTTAAAGAATTGACTCAAAAGAATACTAGTAGCTCTTGCCACGACCAGGCTACAAGAATTGCCAGAATTCTATAAGCGGTCACTGCCCGACAGATTGTCCCTTACACTCTGTCTATGTGATCGATTGGTCATCCCTTATGACCCTATGACACTTGAACTTGCCATCAATCGCACCACAATCTAGTCACTTCGAGATGTCACCTCACATAAGTGACTAGGGGCCAATGCTATGTTAAATCAGTCCACTTTAATGGAGTCCAAAATTGTCTCTACAATCCATTGGATATAACAAAGCACAAAACCGAGTTTATGAAACTCAAACGATAAATGTGATTATCATATATGAACAATCAACACAATGTTATTGCTTCATATCATATAATCTAAAGTTTATTTCGTCCATGACAATTCATGACGATCTTATTAAATGCAATAAAGGCTTGGGTAGTGAATATACCATATATTCATTTATTCCAACCTTGTGAATTGCTTTTTCCTTCCATCCAACGTTATTCCTAATAACATGAATTCATCTATGTACATGTCTAGATCTCTATCTAGTGTTGGGCTCTTTAATTTGAAAGATGCTCCCACTCGTTATCATGATAACTGATAGGTATTTAGGTGAAGGGATCTACTATTAGTTCCTTTTAAACCACTTTATCCTCATCATAATGTACTAGGTCTCTTTTCGTAGAATTTATAATGATTGACTCTTCAATCATTCTTATAGTTATTCGCTTCTTGTATAACAAAAGTACGCCTAGGATTTCGATAAATCCTTTTATAAGTTTGGAAATTTGGGTTTGTGTAACCTTTACCACATTGTCAAATTTTCTCTGTCAAACACAAGAATGTATCCCTAGTTCTCCTCGAGAACTCTATGGATGTTCTTGTAGGCTATCCAATGAAACTCTAATGGATTGATTTGTTAGGGGCTTGTCATGCTCCTAGCATACAATTCATTTAGGTATGTGCATGTTATGGCACACATGATCGATATCATGTGATCAACAACTCTTAGGTTCAGTGGATGACTATGACCCTTTCATAGTGATCCCACTTTTATCAACATAAACAACCTATTTAACTTGTTGAATAGATTAAGGATCTTATCGATATAAGATACCTTTTAAATGCCAAGCTAAAATCTTCTATTCCACAATAGACTTTGATTTTAGTATACATGTTGTCCTCTTTCTTCCAACATTAAAATCCAACCACTTTTTTCCAAAAAGGTAATATGAATATGTCACTCTCAATGAGTGAAACGTCATTCACGTGGAAAACAATTTCTCCCACTGAACTTCATGTCTTTACATGATAACTTAAACTCCCACTTAACTTCATGTCTATACATGACTTTAACTCCCACTGACTTTCATGTCTATACATGAATTTTCGACAATTCGAGTGAAACCATTCTTATATCTTATAATAGAAAAGATCATCATAACCTCTAGGTAGATACATGCATACAATAGGCTTGTGTCATGTACACATCCTATTCCAAATCTCTATTTGGACATGTGGTTTTGATGTGTATCTTGTACACACCTATTATGAGGTATTTCATTGATGATTTGGATCTAAGCATAGTTAAGCATTAACTTAGCTTTTGTAGACATCTATATGTCTATCCATGCAACTACAATTGGACAATTCCAAATAAAACATTTTCTTTGCATAGATTCCATATAGTTTCATAAGTTTCTTATGTTAGAAAATCAAATTTTAAAATTTCTAGGTACTTCCACTTCATAGATCATAATCTTATTATATCAAGAACAATTTCTTTTGGTCTCGTCACTAGTCTAAGGATTCACCTAAGAACGCTTTCTTTTGGTCTCCTCACTAGTCTTGAGTCCAACCTAAGAACATTTTCTTTTGGTTTCATCACTAGTTCCTAACTAGTTTTCCGTTGTGGCTTATTTTCTCCCACTCTATCTTTAGAAAAATAAAACTATTTTCTTTAAAGATAGCCTTATGAGCCACAAACAATTTTGTACTCATACTTGTAAGGGAGGTAGAAGTATCACAACATGACTTTAAGTGATCTACTAAAGACTTCTTTGTAAAGACATCGAATCTTAGCTTCAACATAGACTAGTTCTATAAGAGCTAAAGAGGTGTACTCATATTCATGTCAATTACAATCTTTACAAGTGGTGTGACCAATTGGTTTGGTAGACTCCCTACTTTGAGTTCAATAACTCAATTTCGACTTGGCAATTGATCTTTCAAAGTGAGAATCGAATTCTTAGCCTTTTATTATAATGATCCAATCATCATAATACTTATATGATTAATTTGAGTCGATACAATTTATGTTATTTGTGCAAGTATAGTATGAAGATAAGTTTTTAGAACTAAAAAGTTTCAACAAACCGAATGACTTGGGTTGAGAACCAAGTCACTAAATCCAATTACAACCAATGTCAATAAAAGGAATTTAACAAATTTCCATGTCAAACAAGGAAATTATAAAAGTTCTAAAAACAATATCTCAAAATACATCCCAAAATTTTGACAATTCAAAATTAGACAAAGCTTCCATAGGTCTTCAATCATGGGTAGCTACCTTAGCTTCCTTTGAAGAGCTTTCTTAGGCTTGCTTGTTCTTGCATTTATCCTTGCTAGGTTGCCCTAATTACAATTAAATAGGGTAAGAATTACAACTCGTATCTATATACCAAAGTTGAGATCATAACATAAACGATAGGGATAAATTACCAACAGAAACATCTTTCGAGTTTTGATATCTCCTAGATATTAAGTGCAATTCCTCTTCCAATGCCATATGTCATTACAATAATGGCATTTTTCCTCAGTTGAGGCACCTTTCTTAGGTTTGGGTGAGCTATTCTCAATAGCTTTTCCCTTTCCTTTGAAGGTTGAGGGCTTTTTCCCTTTACTATCACCTTTCTTGAACTTCCCCTTGCTCCTTCTATTAATATGGAACAAAGAAGGAGCACATTCTTGGATGTGCTAACATTTAGCCCATGTCTCTCTCGGCTTGCACGAGCATCTTGTGCAATTTATGAAGAGAGGTTTCTCATGTTATGAATATTGTAGTTTACCCTAAACTTCACATATGCTTTGATTTTTCCCAAGGAATGTTAGACTCGGTCGATAACGAGTTGTTCGGGAATGGTCACCCCTTGCAATTTAAGAGTCTCAACATGCTCAATCAATTTGAGTACATGAGGGCTAACTTTTGGTCCTCTTTTAGGTACATGTTGAATAATGTGGAAACCGTCTTATATTGTAAGAGGAGCTTGTGAAAAACATGATCACAAGCTAGGCATAGATCTCATAGGCCGTGCTCATCTTATGGCACTCCTTTGGAGATTGGCTTCCAATGAGAAGATCAAAACGTTTTTGATCACGGCGGACTCTTTAGGGCTAGCCTCATAGGCTCGCCTTGCGTGGCGGTTGACCTTTCATTAGGTGCGGTGGGAGATGCCTTGTCAAGGTAACGAAACCTGTCGTCACCTGCCGCGGCCAAGCGGAATTGCATATTCCAATTGGTTAAATTAGCGCCATTCTTTTCTAACTTGCATCGATCCATGAAGGATCGAAGCCATGAGAAATTCGTGAGAATTGGAGCATAGGTGGTGGTGGATGAATTAGCATTTGCCATTGCGAATAAACAATTATGACTACAAATTTTTAAAGACATAAAGGAAATGTTAACATTTATCATTTTAAATACTTGTAAACATTTTAAACAAGTTTTAACATTTAAATAGTGACCTCTACCCAACTATTATAAATGATTCCGAGATCCAAATTCATATCAACTTGGGCACGGTAAGCCGATTCATCCCTTATTAACATAATTCGGTGGATTAACTCTTTAATCGATTCTACATTAGAACTCTCGGTCGATAATATTACTTTAATATTTATCTTAAGCCCGGAACACATGCGGCTACGGTCGCGAATACTTCCGTTGAGCTCAATCCAAATTTCGAAATAATAACATTTATTACCCCACTTACCCAACGTAACAAGTTTAGCACCCCGGTGAGCCGAGCCTACTTCCTTGCGAAATTGGGATTCATGGGTTCTAACATTTGGTAAGGCTTGATCTCAATTATTTATTATGAGAGGTCTTGTCAATTTATTATCTATCTCGTTTAAGTGAACTAAATCGATGAATTAACGATAATTTTAATTGACACGGTCGAATACTCGATGAAAATGCATGTCATGTTATGGCGATTTGGCAATGCATGCAAACATATTAAATAAAAATGCAAGCATAAAAATAAAACTCCTAGTATGGCCTTTCCTAGAATAGAAAATCATATAATCTATTACAAGTTCGGAAACCAACTCCTTTGGTCCCTTGAACTTCATAAGCACGCCTCCCAAGGTCACCGTCTCTCTCGGAACTCCTTTCCGAATGGCACCGTCATTGGGAAACTCCGGTTATACAATTAGTTACAAAATATATAATAAAATTACAATAATTTCCTATTATACATTTGTAAAATTAAGTAATACAATAAAAGTGATTCGAGATCACATTAAATTACAACCGAATCAATATTCCCTTACATTTCGGGCAATATCGATTAAAACTAAGGCCATACAAGGAAAAATTACATAATTCCAAATTACATAAACCAAAATATGACATTCATAAATTGAAAATATGACATTCATAAATAAAATGCAGCATTATAATATGTATAAAACATGCTCATGTTAAATGCCAAATCGCTCTATTTAACGGTTTATATCGAATATAACCCGGTTTTACGGAAATGTGTGATAATAACACTTTAAAATCACAAAACAATACTTAAATCATATTTAAGTCCAAGTTAATTATACCAACTCATTTAGGCCTCAAAAATTAGTCATCACTCAATTTTGACAATAATTCAACTTGTTGTTGTATAATTGCTCATAATTAGACTTTCAAATCATATTTTAATCAAATAAATCCAAATTAAATTACAATAATTTCAAAATTCGAATTTTAAATTTTTCTACATTCTGGAACATTTCCAAGACACTCATAATGTCAAAAATCATGGTTTAAAAATTTCGAATCGGTTTAGAGAAAAATGGTTGCGCTTTATCAGTTTTATCAAATAAAATACATAGAGCATGCAAAAATTAATCATATTAAATTTTCAACTTTAGATCTGAAATGTGGGACATTTATGAAACCAGGAATATTTTTATCTTGTCATGAAAATTATTTTAGCTTTACTTGCTAAATTAGTCACTATTTATGCCATTTTTACATTAAAAATACATAAATCATGCAAGACAAATCACATCAGTCTGAAATTTTCTAGTCTGACAAGAAAACAAGCATCTGACAACATAATAAAATTTCATCATCAGATTCAAATCGGAAGTATATTTTCTAAATTAGTCACTATTTATGTCATTTTTACATTAAAAATTCATAAATCATGCTAGACAAATCATATTAGTCTGAACTTTTCCGGTCTGACAGGAAAACATTCATTTGACAACATACTAAAGTTTCATGGTCAGATTCAAAGCGGAAGTATTTTTAACCATTTGACCTTTATTTATTTCATTTTATCATATAAAACTCATAAATCACACGAAACAAATCCACTTCACACGAAATGTTACATACAGTAAGTAAAATTCATGTGTGATATGGTGTAAAAATTTCAAGGTCAGAAGATAAGTCTAACTATTTTTAGTATTTTAAACATCATTTTACTCATTAAAATGTAATAAAAATACTAAAAATCATATTTGAGTACTATAAATTTCCATAAATCATTAAAATGACCTAAAATCATATTAGGACCAGAATATATTGACATGCAAGTAACTTTGTGATTTTATCTTATAAAACACAAATGACTAGTTTTCATTAAGTTACCATAACTCGAAAAAACTATAAATCGATTATGCATGCAACAACCTTGGCTCTTGATACCGCTTGTAAGTTTCTTAAACTCGATATTAGACACTTCTAATATCATAATACATTTAGTTTACTCTTAAACTAAATAAATCTTATGCATGCATAACAAAATAAGACAAAGATAAGAAGAACTTTTCCTTACATTGATCTTATGACAAATATGGGCACAAAATAGGACTCCTTCCTACTTTGTTCTTGAGCTTATAATGTTAGGGATGAACTTCCAAGTTCTAAGTGTTAGAACACTCCTATTAGATGCACCCAAGACTACCCCTTTTTTTTATCTCTACTAAAATACTACACTAGTATTATTAGTAGTAACCCTTTAAAATAAATCTAATAACTCTATTACTACACTAGTAATTTTATTAGAATATGAACTCTAAAATATGTGAAAACTTCTTGAGTTTTAGAGTAAGAAAGAAGAGATTTAGAGAGATAAGGATTACATGCAAAATGAAATGAGATTGTGTGTTGAATAAGAAGGAAATAATCCTTCTTATTCTTGGTAGCTATGACCGGCCACCCACCCATCACATGGGTGTGGTGTTGTCCCTTTCATTTGTTCTTAACAAGGCATTAGGTTGAGTGTAGGTATTACTCTATTGTATGATTGTGTCTAATTCAAAATTAGAATAATATACAAAAGCTAATCACCCTAATATACACTACAAAACCGGTGCACCCCACTTAAAATGGGTGTCCATTTTATTTTGCAATTTGTCATTTGTCACAAGTGTGACATGTGACATGTAACATGTAATTTTGCTTATAAATGTGCATTTAACCAATTTAAATGCAATTTCATAACAAATCAATTAGACTTAATATTTTAAGTCACATTTAATAATTACATGTAAATAAAATGGGTCATCTCATATTTGGTTAATATAATCTACAACAGTTTGTAATTATAATCGACCAATTTTACTTATCTCAAATGTTTCATAAACATAATGCATTCTTAGTAATATAACAATTAAATTACCAAAATGAATCTTATGTAATCATATTACAATAAGATATATTTCTCACTCACAATTTAAACTTGGTTCATTTTAAGGGATTAATTAATCTGTATCACTATACAATTAATTAATGTACATGATTAGGGGATTGTCCTTTAGGTGTGACCTCAAGGGATCAACTGATCACCACCGTCATACGACAGTAACGTCAAACTCAATTGAGCCAATCGTTACCGATTTATGTTGACCAGTTGACTATAATATTCATCATCCCTTTGTATTCTTATTATTGAGATTTAATTATGTGATCGCACTATTGTTGAGGACATTTACTCCAACACGAGAGACATAAGGCAAGACTCGTTGCTAAAGGATTTACTCAACGGGAGGGAATCGACTACACGGAGACTTTTTCTCCTGTATCAAAGAAAGATTCTTTTCGAATTTTCATGGCATTAGTAGCTCATTTTGATTACGAGTTACATCAGATGGATGTGAAAACGACTTTTCTCAATGGTGATTTAGAGGAAGAGGTTGATATGAAACAACCTGAAGGATCCTACTCTAAAAATGGTGAGCATTTGGTTTGTAAGCTAAATAAATCCATATACGGTTTAAAACAAGCTTCTTGCCAATGGTATAAAAAGTTCCATGAAGTGATTTCTTCATTTGGTTTCGAAGAAAATATCATGGATCAATGTATATATCTTAAGGTCAGTGGTAGTAAAGTTTGTTTCCTTGTGTTGTATGTGGATGACATTTTGCTAGCAACCAATGATAAAGAGTTGCTACGTGAAGTGAAACAATTCTTTTCAAGTAATTTTGATATGAAGGATATTGTTGAGACATCTAATGTCATTGACATTAAGATCCATAAAGATAGATCTCGAGGCATTTTGGGATTATCTTAAAAGGCCTATATCAATAAAGTACTTGAAAGATTCAGGATGGAAGATTGTTAACCAAGTGTAGTACCAATTGTGAAAGGTGACCGGTTTAATTTGGACCAGTGCCCTAGGAATGACATTGAAAGTGAAAAAATGAAGAATATTCCCTATACTTCAGCTATTGGTAGCATATGTATGCTCAGGGTTTGTACCAGACCTGACATTGCATATGCGCTTGGAGTGTTAGGAAGATATTAGAGTAACCCAAGTCTTGATCACTGGAAGGCTGCAAAGAAAGTGTTGAGATACCTTCAAGGTACTAAGGATTACATGCTTATGTATAGACGGACTGAGAATCTTGAAGTAGTAGGTTATTCTGACTCTGAATATTCTGGCTGCATAGATTCACGTAAATCCACATCAGCATATGTGTTTATGCTAGCTGATAGAGATGTGTCATGGAGGAGTGTAAAGCAAACCTTGACGGCTACTTCTACTATGGAGGTTGAGTTCGTATCTTGTTTTGAGGCTACCTCACATGGTGTTTGGTTGAAAAGTTTCATTTTTGGGCTTAGAGTTATTGACTCTATTTATAGGCCATTAAGAATGTATTGTGATAATTCAGCTGCTGTGTCTATGGCTAAGAATAATAAGAGTGGATGTCGAAGTAAACACATCGACATAAAGTATCTAGCCATAAAAGAGCCTGTTCAGGAAAAGAAAGTGATCATTGAACACATTAGCACAGAGTTGATGATTGTAGATCCCTTGACTAAAGGCATGCCAATTAAGAATTTCAAGGATCATGTAGTGAGAATGGGACTTGGTTCCATTATATAGTACATTCATTCAGTTTTTGTAGAAACTTTTATTGTGTTGGATACTTCTCATTTGGATTTATGCGCATATTAATGAATTATGTTGAGAAATATCATTATTGTTTGAACCTCGAGTAAACATAGAGTTTATTGATCAAGTTAAATATGTGTGGTTTGAGTGACTTGATATATTGTGATACATGGAAGATTAATTCTCTTTCTAAGGGAATTCGTCGCTATGATCCATATGTTTTGTCTCTTGTTAAATGAACCAAGTGGGAGAATGTCAGATATTTCCATAAATAAATAAGTATTATAATAATATTTAATTAAGTTATTTTATGGAAAACTAATTTGGTTCATTATGTGGTGGGATTTACCTAGGATTCTGTTCCCACTATTATCTCCCATAAATTTACCACTCACAATTTAGGAAGTTTTCCAATTATCTTTGATGGCAAGAGTCTATATAAGGAACATATTGTTTTGACATAAAGGTTCACCAAGCCTACCTCATACAGAAAATACACCATCTAAATTGTGAGGCTGAGGGATTGGAAACCAAGTCAGATATAAGGGATTAATATATTCGGGTTTATTTATTAAGGCGGCTCAATTAATTATAAGTAATGGCTGGAGGTAACTAATTGATCTCTTTTATCGCTTCCGCATTCAGTTTGTACATGTTCATTATGAGACTAGAACATATTAATTTAATTATAGAACTTACAATAAGTTGTATTACTAACCAATAGAATATCATAAATACATTATCTATTTAAAACTTTTGATAAATATAATATACTCTTTCTCGTTTTGAAAACATTTAAAATATTTATTTCCAAAATCACGCATCAATTTCATCATTCAAAGTTATAGGTGAAATAGCTATAACTTTGAACTTAGTATGTAAAGTTATAAGTGAAATAGCTATAACTGTACTCACATAAATCACTCTAATGGAATAGTTACCAGATGACGACCTATACTATCTAATCTTCACAAAGATCTTCAGTATACAGATCATCTCTTCATCTTGATCACAAGCCCTCCATCTTGAGTCTTGTGCTTTTTGATGTAGATCTTGGCTTGAATTGTTTCTTCAATGTTATAACCAAAATAGCTATAACTTTGCATATGAACTTCCAAAGTTATACCTCAAGCGCCCATAACTTTGTTTTAATGAAATATTCAAAGTAAACTCTTATAACTTTGATCTTTTTACTTGTAATTGTTGTTAGCTACAATAAGACTAAAGCACACAATTACATGCATATCATATATCAATTAAATCATTACTTGTCAAACATATACTTGTCATTATCAAAACAATATCATAGGTCCAACAGCTAACTTGGACTCTTCCCTTATGAACACAATTGGCAAGTGTTGGAATTATGACCCGAACCCAATCGAATCGGCAAGGTTAATTACTACTGCCTTAATGTTGAACCTAGATTTTCACACACTTACGGGTTAACGTTTGCACTTAAGATAACTTTGTATTATTATATGATAATAATTAAAGTATCTAGATGCGATATTATTGTATTAACTGTTAACTCATAAGATACGTTTAATAAAAGGATAAAGTATTTCATAATATTAAAATAAGGAAATAAAATAAACAGTTTATTTTATTCTTTCCTATAAATAATTGGACTTAAGAATTGGAAAAAAAACACACAACTCATTCAGTTAGTTTCCACCCAAAAGATAGAGATACTCTTTTTTTGGGCCGAAACTAAGGCCCATGATCAGGTCTAGTACATATATGAATTAATTTTCAGTTAGGTTAAATTTGTTAGGCACTGAGATTATTTTGTGCGTGTAAATAGTTGGATATTTTTTCAGTATTGTCGTACTGAAATTGCTATGCCTTTGACGTTTTCTACTTGATTTGCGTGGCAGTTCGTCTCACTGAAGACGGGCACTATCCGTTATACGTTGAAAACGGATAGTGCCCATCTCATAAAATGCAAGTGGGAGGGCAAGTGGGGGATCCATTTTCCTCCCACTTGCCCTCTTACTTGCATTTTGTGAGAGGGGCACTATCCGTCTTCAGCTTGTGACGGATAGTGCCCGTCTTCAATGAGAATTTGTGCTTACATGGACAGTGTATGATATACTCTCTCCTATTCTTTCATTTCTTCCCTCTTTCCTTTTTGGGTAAGTCGGGTTTTCTTCTCTCTTTTCTTTTTTGGTTGTGGGGTTCTGTGTTTTGTGTTGTCCAAATTCATTTGTGTGTGGGTAGTGTGTTTTGTGTGGTCCAAATCTATTTTCTTAATTCTTGTGCAAAAAGGAAAGGGGAAGAAATGAGTGAAGAAGAGGGAGGATTAGCGGTGCGGTGGATTGATGATGTCAGTTCATTGCTAAACTTTGTTGTTCATTGTTATTCATTGTGGGATAATTATTTGATGATTGCAAAATACTTAATGATGTGTGTTTGCTGTGAGCTGCATATTTTGAGTATGTTAATGGATTTTGTCATTATGTTTTACCTCTAGCAATGAACTGGTTAATTATCATAACTGTTATGGTATAATTATAACTGTAATTGTGAATAAATGATTGGCGGTTGTATGAGATATGACTACTATTGTTATTAAAATTCTTTTAATAAATTTAAAATCTTGACCAGTTAAAATTATTGAGTTTTGTGATTGATAAAATATACGATATTTTGTCAATGTGACTTTTCTATCCAAGTAGCCAATTAAAATTTATTTTTGTTTACAAGGTACGACGTGACTAGCAGAGGATTTGTAGTTCAGACATAAATAATATTGTCTATTGTATATGATACGCGTGTGAAGAAAATTTATTTAATTTTGTACTTATAGTCTGTACTACCAAGAGGGTATGAGATTGACTAATTTTATGTCACAAGGGTGGATGAACTCAACTATACTAATAGGAAAGGCCTGACTACCAGGGGACTATGTGGTATAGAGTCTAGTTTATTTTCATATGATGAAATATTAATTGTAATGTACTAGGACTCTAATTATGTCTGAGAAACGACTTGACTATCAAGGGGCTCACTCATGTTTTAAAGTTTATTGCTATCATTTAGATAAAGTCCCATGTCTTATTGATGTATGTTTTGTGTTCTTGTTTTCTGTTTTTCCTTTTGTATCAGATTTCTCATAATGGCATATATTACACTGCACAACATTCTTGATGCGAACAAACGGTCTGGTAATAATTTCGATGATTGGTACCAGAACCTCAGAATTGTTCTCATGCATGAAAAACTTATCGATGTGATCGATAAGCCTGTTATGTTAGAACCTCTACAGGGAGAAAGTAACACAACTGTATTAGATGCATATGCAAAGTACTCTGAAGAGAGTACTACTTCAAAGTGCATTACTTTGGCCTCCCTGAGTCCTGAACTTCAGAGGCAACATAAAAATATGACTCCTCCACATATCATTACACATCTTAAGAAGGTGTACGAGTCACAGAGTAGGGCTGCTAGATACGAGATATCTAAGTCCTTAGTTAAATCTAGATCTGTGGATATGGTTAGTAGCTCTTCTATGAGTAGGACGACGATGACTGACCTGTCAGAGGATGAATGTTTCTTTTGCAAGAAGAAAGGACACTGGAAAGAAAGTTGTTCAAAGTATAAGATGGCTCTGAAGGACAAACAACATGGTAAATCAATTGTGAAAAATGTATTCATGATTTGTTTGACAACTATTGATACTACTAAATGGGTATGAGATACCGACAGTAGCTTTAACATTTGCAATATGTTGCAAGGTTTAAGGATCAATAGATAGTTAAAGAACGAAGAGGTCAAAGTACAAGTTGGAAATGGAGGAAATGTTGTTGCCTTAACTGTGAGAACCATCTTTCTTAGAATGCCTAGTGGCAAAACCATAACCTTAGAATATTTTTATTATGTTCTTAAGTTTGTTTCGAACATTGTTTCCATCTCGGCTTTGGACAAGTGTGGATTTAGAACAATTTTCTATAATAATCAATGCTCTATCTATCATGGTGATGATTTTATATGTGAATGGTTATTTGCAGTTTGGTCTTTATGTTTGCCCTGAGCTGGTGATTTGTCCTTTTATGACTGTTTATGGCCAAAAGAGGAAGAGAAACAATTAAGGGAATCAAAATTACCTTTGGCATATGTGAGAAAAGAGTAAACAAGTTGCATCGTGAAAGGTGTCTTGGTCAATATGATTATGAATCATATGACACTTGTAAATCTTGTCTCCTAGGGAAGTTGATCAAATCTTCTTTTACTGGAGCTGGAGAAAAAGCTAGTGAGCTTTTAGGACTCATACATTCTGATATATGTGGTCTAATGAAATTTCAAGCTAAAGGTGGTTATTTTTACTTTAGCACCTTCTCTGATGATATGTCAAGATTTAGATCTGTTCAAAAGATTTCGCAGTGAAGTTGAAAAATAAACTGGTAAGAATATAAAGGCACTGAGCTCTGACCGTGGAGGCGAGTACCTTAGTGATGAGTTCATTGATTATTTAGGACAAGATGAGATCTTGTCACAATGGACTTCTCCTAGAACGCCACAACTTAATGGTGTTTCAGAAAGGGGAAATCGAACCTTATTAGATACAATAAGATCCATGATGAGGTTCACTGATATTCCTATCTTCCTGTGGGGACATGCTTTGGAAGCTGTAGCGTACATATTAAACAAAGTTCCCACTAAGGCAGTCACAAAAACACCATATGAGATATGGAAGGAACGTAAACCTAACCTTAAGCATTTGAGGATTTGGGGTTGTCTAGCTTATGTTAAGCGACTCCAGTCAGACAAGCATTTGGTTATCCCAAGGAGACTATGAGATACTATATCTATCCCCGTTCTGAACATGAAGTGGTTGTCGCCAGAAATGCAACCTTTTAGAAAAGAAATTCCTTAAAGGAGAAAGTCATGGTGCAGAAGTAGATCTTGATGAGATCAAAGATACCAATGAGTGAACTTGACTCAAGAGCATGAGATGCCAAATGAGCAACATTTATTTGATGTCTTAGAGTTGCCATCAACAGGTCAAAACTCAAATGTTGAGGAAAATCAGTTGACTAATGAATCAACCATGGAACCTGGGCAACCAGAAAATCAAATAGTACATGAGCCTCTAAGAAGGTCGGCTAGGGAGCGTTATGTGCCAAATAGATTAAATATACTAGTGCAAGATGATGAGGCTAATCATATTGATGATATAACTCACATTGATGCACTACTACAATATTGATAAAAGAGAACAAGGTTAGAGACCGTTCTTGAAGGCAGTATGAACCGTCCTGCGGCCAGGCGTGCTCGTTGATATAAGAGCACGGGTTACAAAAGTCAACCCGGTCTCTTTGTAAATAACAACCAGAACGGTTGTAAACAGAACCGTGCTCCTTAATATATCTTAGAGCACGGGTGCTTCCTTTCCTTAACCGGTCTTTTAGATAATCATGTCTCTTTGATAGGGATGTTGGCGCCTTTGTTGGAGCTTTTCAAAGAGAACAACTATAATGTACAACCGTTCTCTTTGATCCTTTTTTTTTTTTTAAATATTTCACATTTCATCATAACCCCTACACGATGGAATCGTATAGCTCCTAAAAATTAAACCTGTTACAATCCAGAAGACCCAGCAAGTTTTAGGCAACAAAGAACTTTCAAATTAATTTGAATCCGTAAGGGCAAATCCTTGAAAAAAATACAAAGTCCTCTAATGTTCTTAATTGTCTACAAATATTGAAGATATGTTACGTTATGCAAAACATAAATAAAAGTCCCTCGATCCTCATCACTTAGTCGCGATCAAGTGCAACTTCCAAAAACTGTAATCATCATCTTCACCCAACGTTGCTTTTAGGCTTGAATTGGAGTGTGAATTCAGCCCAAATATTCCGCACCTCGTCAATTTGCTCAACGGTATACGTCTTTGGGGCGTTAATCATGAACTATATACACATGTACGACACCCAACAAAATGTAGTTAATATACTATATGTGATGTGTAAAGTAAATGCGAAAAACAAAGATGCAAATCATTGAAATAAAGGAAAAAACATACATTTGGGAGAATATTAATATATCGTCCTTTGATAATCTCCAACATGTATCGGCAAACATAATATCCGCATAATACGCTCCCAACCGGCTGCCGAGGACACTAAAATAGAAACCCATTAAGAAATATACATATTATATTTATTCCCTATGACAAAAAAAAATTTATTGAGTGATATATTCAGCTTGGGGGCAACTTATGAGATCTTTAAAACTCATTTCCCAAGAGTGGAATGTGCTGATAAGGCTATTTGGAGGAAGGGGTAATACCAATGCACATTTTGTGCGTTCACAACTACAATGGCCATCAAATTCGTGGACACATTGGTAAACAAATATGTCATGTGGGTTCCGTTCTGCAAATCTGATATGGAACACTAGAAAAAAAACTGGTGTAACTACATACGGCCTTGCTAGTACAGTTTTACAGTATTTGCCATGCCAAGACATTAACAACATGCTATTCCGTGGGAAGATGGTGGGAAAGAGAATTCAATATTTGGTTCGTGTCCAGATGTTTCATAAGACGAATGCTAGAAAATCGATACAAACTAAGATTATAGATACTCTGAACAATTAAGAAGATATAATACCTGAATTAATTTCCAAGTAAGTGGTTTTGCCTCGAATCCGGCAAGTGGATCGATAGCGTTTCTTTTCTCGAAGGCCCTGTGATTCATTTAACTAAAATAAGTCGTCACTTCATACATAAATTTTGTTCACATTCTCCGGCACACACCCGTACTCAACTTAGAAACGAAGACATTAAAATCGGCACACACTACATACCAGTACTCAACTGAGTAACAAAGACATTAAAATAGGCAACACTATGTACCTTAGCTTTCATGAGTGTTTTTGAGCTATTCATATCGCATATGTTAAGTGAACATATATAAGTGGAGAGCTCGTACTTCATAATGACAATCAATATTCATAAGCAGAAAACTTGCTTCTTTGCTGAATTTGATTTGATTTACGTGTCCATTAAAGAGGATTACTCTTTGGTATTTCTGCGAACTTTGAGAAGCAGTCTGGGAAAAAAATTCTCCATTATTTTGGCCTTTATAGTCCAGTTTATTGGTGATATAGGTATGTTTTTTCTGAAAGAAAAAAAATCTATAAAGTAAATGTCTGATATTCGTAATACTTCCTCCATTCAACTCCACTCTACCACTTTTTTTTGTCAAATGACTAATATCAAGTATAATTAATAAATTATTTACCTAGTAATGGTTTCCACGAAAAATTGTCGAGGCTCCGGATATCCAAGTGGATCACACCAATAAACTATACTTTCAGCTGGACTAATCGCAGCCAACATCCAATGATCACTTCGATATAAAAAAACAAATAATGAGAATATTTTCACGTAACTAGGCGGAAATAAATAAATTGAAATTTGAAAAAGAAAAAGTTTATATATACCCTTCTGGATAAGCTGCAAATATAAGTTTTCGACCCCTACCACACTCTCTACATGTCATAGCTCTAGCAATATAATCTGATCGATAGTCTTCACTACTTACGGCTGCAAATTTAGACAGCGGCTCCGCGTACAAGAATCCATAGTCTTCAATTTATGTATTTTTTATGCTTTTTCTGATATTTGGAGTTGAATTAAATTGAATGCCTCTGACTTTCTTTCTCGTTGTTCCTTGTTGAATATTGGGTCTTTCGTTTCTTAGGCAAATTTCATCTTTTATTTTTGTTTCAAGTTGGATGTGATTACTTGTTCAGGAAAAGAATACTCCGTATAATTTTACCCATAATTTATTCTTTGTTTTTTTTTGCTTTTGTTCGTTTTTCTTATCGAGTTAGATAAACTTTCTGTGCACTATTATCGGTAGTTTTGTCAAATTAAAACTGGGTAGTTCATATGGTTGATTACTTTTTCCGTCCCTGTCTTTTGTTTACCTTTTATATTCATTATGACGGGCAATTTTAATCAACGGTAAACAAATGATTGGGACGGAGGGAGTAATTCTTTACTAGTTGGGGCTGAAATAAGTTAGATAAATTAATATTTACCCAGTTCAGTAAACATATGTTTTTATAACCGTATGTCTATTTGCTCGTCAGGCACTCCCTACTTGTGACTATAATCACTTTTGACGTATCAACTGAAAAAGGTGATTATTAAGCTTATCACCTATCACTTGTCACCTAATGCCAGTCTATTGATAATCTTTTTTTCAGACTTGAACTAGTACTTTAAGCTTGTATATTTGGTTCAAGTGAAACTTTGTTCTTCTTAGTTGTGTGCTACAATTTATGAGTACTGACTATCATTTAAAATAACCGGTTTCTTTGGCTAAGACACCTATGACCTAGAGACCTGTTATGAACTGGTTTCTAAGAAATTTCATTGGTGAGGGGTGAAAGCGCTGGGTGTTCTATGTGTAGTGCTGAGGATCTTATGCAATTCTATATTCAGCTGTATAAACTCACCATATCCTCTCAGAAAATAAATTTCTGATAAAATGGTTGTTTTATGGTTGCTGAGGCCTGAGAGCAGTCATAATTATATCGTGTCTTTAGTCTCGTGATTTCTATTTTCCTACTTTGTTTGATGACTGAAGTTGATTCTATGCAGGGTGTTTTGAGGGATCTTTCAAAGAAACATGAGCTCTCTCAGTTATCAAGTGAACTGGTATTGTTCCTTCTGTTCTACGACCTTCTAATTTTAGTTTGGCCTCTCAACTCTTAACCAGATCTACTTGCCATAATTCTGTTATTTTCCTCTGCTGTAGGATGGTGCTTCCTCGTATAGAGCAACTGATATAATCGCAGAACCAAAGTCTGTCAAATTAGTAGAAGGTGAAAATTCAAAATTAATAGCGCAACACTAGTTTCCGTGACTGGGTTGGAGTATTAATGCTGCTGCTGTGATCAGAGAGGGAGCATAGTGGTTTATATACCTAGGCGATTGTACAGATAACTACGCTCTATTATTTGAGATTCTTTTGGGTTACTCTTGATGCCCTTACCCTATTAAGACAGTTTTGTGAATTACGAATCTGTAACTTTTATGTTTGGAGTTCCTGATATCTCGTGTTACAACTCACAACGCAGAGATCATGGACCCTATCAAATCAGGTATATGCAGCTTCTTAACTGAACGTGAAGGGAAGGTCCGACCGCTATGTAACCCATAATTTTGCCTTCTTGAGAGGCTATTTTTAACTGGTTTCTTTGGCCTTTTTTGTAGTAGTGTGTGAGTGATTGAATGTAAAGCAAGACTAATACAACAATTGGTGAACAATCAATAAATTAAATTTGAAGAACAAAACCAGTATAAGCAACAACAAGATGTTGAACATAGAGGAATTACCAGCAGCAAAGACGATCGGCGACGACGAAGGCGTGAAAAACCAGACGCAACGTGAGGTGATGACCGGACAACCACGGGACTGCACGATTATAGGGAAGGAAACCAGTTAGAGCAGACGGTGAAAGCGACCAGCCAAAGCAAAATTACTAAAGCAAAATTACTAAAGCAAAGATAAAATTGAAGACACCAGGTGCGACAATTACTAAAGCAAAATTCAATTAATTACCCGGAAGAAGCAGATGGTTGTGGCCGGAGTACGAACGATCGAAACGGTGCGACAATTACTGCGAGTTGTTGACTAGGGGGAACCAATTGAACTGAACAATTGGTGATTAGGGCGCGGTGGTGGTTAAGGTAATTAGGGCGCGGTGGTGATTAGCGCGGTGTGGTAATTAGGGCGCGGTGCAGGGAACGAATTTGGTAATTAGGGCGTGAATTGAAGAAAGGCGTGAATTGGCAGGAAAGTGATGGAGGTTTTGTATTAGGGTGGGTTTTGTATTTGATGAATGGAAGAATGAAGTGTTGAGTAAAAATAAAAAATAAGTCATATGAATTAAAAAGAGAACGGTTATACACACTAACCGGTCTCATTGAAATTAAAAAGAGAACGGTTATACCCACTAACCGGTCTCGTTGAAATATAAAGACGGTTGGTCAAATAAACCGTGCTCTTTGTTAATAATACAAGAACGCTTCGAACAAACAACCGTTCTCTATTGAAGTTTTATGTGCGCGCCTAAACTTAAAGTACAAAATAGACCGGTTCCGTGTGTGACCGTTCTCTAATGGGCGTTCTGGAAGCCATAAATTGTAGTAGTGATGATGATCCTAGATACTTCAAAGAGGCTATGACAAGTCCAGATCATGAGAAATGGTATAAGGCTAGGGAATCCGAGATGGAATCTATGATAATCAACAAAGTGTGGACTTTGGTTGATAACTCTAAGGACATAGAACTCATTGGATTCAAATGGGTGTTTAAGAAAAAAATTGAAGCAGACGGTAAGGTTTAGACCTACAAAGTGAAAGTCCATAGACCCTAATTTGACTCCTCTAATTAGATTACTAAATTACTTGTTAATTTAGTTATTTAAAGATCTATGTAACATGCATGTAAATATAAAAGAATTATATAAAAGGGTAGAAGTTTCCTTACAATGATAGTAGAAATACAAGTACAACAACATTTGTTGTATAGTGGAACATCTACAAAGCTTGGCAAGATCCTCCAAGAACCCAACTTTCAATTTAGAAAGTCTCCTTCAAGTTGCACCAAAGACTAATTTCAAACAAGTAATAGTAGTACTAACTAGATACTCAGGGGCGTCTTAAGACTAACAGAGGCCCTGTGCTCCATAAAAAATGAGGCCCCAAAAATTACACTCGAAACTTTAAAGATATAAAGGTTATTTCGATTTTTCATTTGTTCAAAAAGATGGAGGTAATATTTAGTAACATCAATTAATTTAAAAAATTAAATTTGTGTGTGAGCTTTAATTGGCAACAAGCAGCCATAACTGAACCTCAGTACATTCAAAAGGCAAATTTGGATGCAATTCCCAAATCCCAAACGGTTAAGGCAATAAGGCGTCAAGCATCTCATTAACATCAACAACAATTATAAAATTACACGGATATAGATTCATTTGACAAAAATTATAATTTCATAGTTAAATAAACAAATTAAACTAAAACTCAAAAAGTTAAAAGAAAATTTTACCTAATTTTACTCCGTAATAACCCTTTTGACTCGAAAAAGTATTATTTCGATCTTTTGTTGGGTGATAGTTTGAAATTGAGAGAATAAAAGTGATTGTTGAGAAATGAGAGAGATATTAGATGTATAACCAAAAAATAAGAATGTTTTATTATTTTTGGGTATGAGATTTTTGGGAATTTCAATAGTTATCTTTATATTTGGGAAGGAGAAGGAATTCATGCCTGATAATCTCAAACGTCATTAATCACTGTGTTTCCTTTTTTTTTTACTGATTACTTATTGAACTAAAATTTGGGCCTATTTTTTGGAGGCCCGGTTCCCAGGCTCAGCCTGAACCTGGGCTTAGCCGCCCCTGTAGATACTACTAATACCCCTTACTTGAATATGTAAGAATGTAATACTAAATCTTAGTAATATTATTTTTATACCAGATCTTATTTTACTAACAAATTAGTAAGATTTTCTGGTGTATATGGAGTTTTAGAGAGATAAAAGCAAAATATGTGTATTTTGCACACATGCATAAGTGCACACATTATGAGCAAAAATTGCTTTTGCTCATAATGTAGCAACATGGCCAGTCAAGGAGAGAGGAAAGGAGAGTGGAGTGTGTGCTTGTGGCATGCTTGAAATCATTACAAGCATTGACAAGAGCAAAAGTTATATTGGGTAGAACAATTCATAGTGAATTAAAAAAGCAAAAAGCAAAAACATCATTGTGTTTTCCACTTACTTTTGGCCAAAAATAATAGACCCATTATGGGTCCATTTTGATTCTTATATTTGTCTTACAAATATGTGTAAACATCCACTTAATTATCTTATATAATTAAGTGTTTCCCAATTTATTTTGTCTAGTAACACTCGATATATATACATGTACATTTACATATACATATGCCTTGTACTAACACTAATCATATTATTCATTTAGTACTTATTTAGTTAATTAACAATTAATTACTAAATCCCGTCTCAAGAATTTTATTAATCAATTATCATATAATCGAATAATAATTTAACGATGCGAGTTCTAAACTCGTTCTCTCTATTAAAACTCAATCGACTACCTTTTAGTCAATTTATATTCAAGTGACCAATTAAACTGTAACTCATACAAATAATTGGTCTTATAATTGAGTATCGTCCCTTTAGGTGTGATCGGAAGGGATCAGTTGATCACCGCTGTCATAGGACAATAACGTCAAACTCTAGTTAGCCAACCGTTATTGATTTGCGTTAATCAACTGACTAAAATAGCCAATAAATATCCCGGATATATTCCTTAAATGAGATTAATTGTAACACCCGGAAATGTACCCTATTTTTCTAGTAGAAATATTTTACGAAATCTTTTCAGTAATTTTATGTTTTAATTAAGATTTTTATGTTTCGAGTCGAATTTAGAATTTCCGAGTTCGTATTTGGAATTTCCGCGAGATTCCATGAAAATCCCGTCTTAAGGCGAGTTTGACTTTCCTTGACTTTTGAGTCGAGTTTGACTTTTCTTAACTTTTGAGTCGTCTTTGACTTTTCTTGACTTTTGAGTCGTCTTTGACTTTTCTTGACTTTTGAGTCGTCTTTGACTTTTCTTAACTTTTGAGTCGTCTTTAACTTTTCTTAACTTTTGAGTCGTCGTTGACTTTTCTTGACTTTCGAGCCGTCTTTGACTTTCGTTGACTTTCTCCTATATATACTCCCTCATACTCACCTTAACCTAATTCACTCTCTCACAACTCAATCTTCTTCTTCCTCACCATAAACACCAAAACCTAGCTTCCATTTCTTCCAAGCTTAGATTCGTCATAGTTCGTTCATTTCTCGCTCAAATTCTCGTAAGTTCGTCTTATTCTTCCCCTCTTATCTTCCTCTATCCGTATTGGTAATAAAATTACCGTCTTTCTCGCTTTTTAAATTATCCGTCTTTCTCTAGGTGAATGATATTCATCTTTTATTATCTAATTGTATGTAGGTGGAGACTAGGAAAGCTTAGTAACCGTTTAAAGACGCGTAAAGGTAACGGTGAAGGGTTACTCGATATCATTTACGTGTTTTAATGTGTTTTCCATGTTAGAAACCGTATTTAGATTATGGTTAGTATGCTTAGGACTTGTGTTGTTGTTGTTGGTTGTTGTTAGTTGTTAATTGATATGAGAATTGATGAATTGTGATGATAGATGTTACTTGTATTATGCCTTAGTGAAATTGTGGTGACTTGTGTGACTCTTACCTGTCCGAATAGGACGCAGGCTGCGTCGTAGGACGCAGGCCGCGTCACCCGCTGCCAACAGAACTTTTCCTGCACTGACCCCTTTTCGTAGAATGATCATATATCCTTCGTTACTTGCTTGTTTTGGGCGTGTGACATCTCGTTGGAACCGTAAGAGGATAAGCTATCACCTCGACTTGGAATTTCTGCATTCCCATGTCTAGAACTCTAGTTATGACCGTTTGAAGTGGACCCTTGTTTTCGTTGGTTTCCAAACAATGTTGTTTTGGAGAGGTGATCTATGTTTTTATTCATTATGCTTCATAAACTTGTTCTAATGCTTATGTATCATGTATTGACTCATGTTTATCATATTAAACTTATATGATTCCCTATTCACATGTTTTGTGACGGTTTTTGGTATGTTCCCACTTTGAGTCGGTTTTTACAAATGATACGGTTTGAGCACTATTTTGTCTTGTGCTTTGTACTCTCATTCCCTTGGCTACCTCCCGTTCGTAAGGCTGGAATGTCGGAACGGAGAGGTATCCTACTGCTTAATTGCATGTGTAGTGGGCATACGACGACGTTGTTGGGAGTTGAACGCTATGCGTTGTTCGACCCGGCCGTCAAATGTTGTGTACTTGCGAGGTGGTGTTATTTGCATGTAGCGTACCGCTTGTTATGTGGCTTGAGCTCTTTTACGCCTCTTTCGTGAATGTTTGCTACCGAATTTGGGGTACTCGGCGTCATATGATTGACCGAGTCTTGGATGCGAAACGTTTATCGCATGTCGAACTGGAAAATGCGATTCCGGGATTCTGGCCAGATTTAGACTAGGACCGTATGAGTATTGTGCCTTACCGGAGGAAATAGTGACATATAAGAAAGGTGAAGTGTAGGCCGTCAGGGGAAATGCTTATCCCGTGGGATGCCTTTAATCATAATGCCAGTACACGATGATAGTGAGTTTCATTTACCGTGAGAGTGGTCGTCTTGTGTCGTTAGCTATGAGTGATTTCATGAGATGTTCATGGTTATTGCATGATTGGGCACCGGTCAAGTCTTGGTTCGTGAATGGATGATTAATATGGTGGTTTTAC
Organism: Heliosperma pusillum; assembly: GCA_022085475.1. Taxonomy (NCBI): domain Eukaryota; kingdom Viridiplantae; phylum Streptophyta; class Magnoliopsida; order Caryophyllales; family Caryophyllaceae; genus Heliosperma; species Heliosperma pusillum. The sequence continues at coordinate 17,140 of JAIUZE010073472.1, read as the reverse complement.
TATGATCATCGCTGAATTGAACTTGGTTTGTCTGTCGAGTCTTAATCTTATCAAACTTATACCGCTAACGGTGAGATGCAAGCCCTAGTGAGCGTATTCGGTTGCCTAAGAGTGTCTTCCCCGAGTCTTTGAATAACATGATGGATTCGGAATTTGTATTCCATATGCTCTTATCATTATTTATCGAATTGCCTATCTATCCTTATCGTATCTCACATGTATATCATATATGCATGATTTAACTTTTGTATTTCCTTCTATGTACGTTTAATGTGATATGGCTGGGAGAACCCGGAGTTACTCCCCACTGATTGTGGCGTTCATGTTTTTCATGAATGAACATGTTGCTTGCATGGATGGCTTTTTGCTTTGACTATTTTGGGTTCGGGTGTGAGCTAGCGGGCGTTGTCCTGGAAGTTTCACCTCTAGACGATTTTAGCTAGTTTTGCTAAACACTTGTTCTTTGCTAACATTTTAAGAGACCCCGTCTCTTTGTTGTATTTCGTATTTAGTTTGTAATATTTTGACACTCCTCGTTTTATTTAACTTGCATGTATAAAAGTTTTTAAAAATACCGTATTTCCACATATTAATTCACATGCTTGTATGTTTATATTTCCGCATTCGCGAGGGTTGTCACAAGTTGGTATCAGAGTTTTTATCGCTCCGACGACACAGTGAACCCTAAGTTTAAAATACTTGACCTTGAAATAAATAAATGAGAAGATGGGTAGAAATTAAAGGACTTTACTTGGTAGTCTTGGTGTACTTGTGTTTGTTGGTTCTAACTTGTTTGTTGATTGTGTTGAGTGATGTGATGTTTGTTTGTATCTACCGTATTAAGGTGGATCAATGTGTTACCTAGAAGAAGTTCCTCTACCGGAGATTTGAAGATTTACTAGCCTATTTGAATTGTATTTCTTCCTCATCTTTGAATTCTCTCGTCCTTATTGTATTATGCTCTCTTCCTTCTATCTATGCACTTCTTTCTTTTCCAACTTGTTTGCCTCTTGGAAATTACTCCTGATAGTTCCTCCCTCTTACCATTGGTATCCTTACCTTCCTCTTGTAACATTTTTATGGATGTCATACCCTTTTGTTTGTGGTATATTGTACTTGGTCGGAAGATCTTTGAACTTTGTGGAATATTAGTGTTGGTTAGAATGATTTGTGATTTGAGGAAAATAGTGTAGATCTAAATTCACCCTATATTGATGATTGGTTGTAACTCTAAGGAAAGGTAGTAAGATAAGTTTGATGATTTTAATGCTTGATGCTTGTCATGACTAATGTGTAAATAGTTCATGATATTCGATGGTGTAAGGTCGAATGAGTTGGCTATGACTTCTTAACTCAATTAGTAAGTTAGTCTTTTGGACGTAGAAGTTTATTATTGTTTTGAAGACCATGCTTATGATATGTCTAAGTGGTGTAAATGAGAAGCTTTAAATGATATCTTGAGGTGCGAAATACTTTTGAGGTTAAGCGACTTCTTGTGCATGGCTTCCTATTGTGTGTTTGTGAGTATAGGCTTGGTGGAAAAGCATTTGGCTATAGTCCTTGGATTTAAAGATATGATCTTATCTTATGCTATCGGAGACTCGTTTGGAGTAGTAAGGTTTCGTTGTAAGTGGAACCATATTACTTGAGGATTATAGATATGAGAGAGATTCGAGGATGTGATCTAGGATGGAAATACCTTGGGATGTTAATGATGATGTTTGGCTTGATTTTGTACTTTGATAATAATGAACTCGTGGGCTATAGACTTGAAAGTGACCGAGTATAAGAGAGTATTTGTTAGTCCTTCAATTAAAGAAACCTTTGAGGTTGTGTTGAATATTTGAGCTAAAGGAATGTTACTATACTTGAATTGCAATTCCGCAATTGGATTACGTGTTATATGAAAGGATGGATGAATTGGGTTGTAATCGATTTATTAAATCTAGGTGTACCTTACTTTGATGATCGTGGTATGATGGTCCCTTGTAAGAGGCCTTTGTAAAGGAATAATTAAGTTGTTTTACTATCACATTAAGTTTGAAAGGAGAAATTTTGTGGATTAAACCTTAAACCCTTACTCGTGCCATCATTCCTTTTCATTTTCATTCTTGAATGTTTTTGTCAAGATTGATCTTTAAGAAATTACAAGCTCGTACTTTCTTTCTTACTCAAATATCTTCATAACTCTACTATCTGCTTTGTCTCTTCCTCAACCTCGTTTTCCTTTTTCGCCTTCGCCTTTTTCATCTTATCGTGGTCTTTAATGACGCTTCCTAATGTTCCTTGTATCATGTTCATTTATCCCTGCTCTCTTGAGAGGTAGTTTTCTTTTTAGCTATCGTAAGAGTTAGTAGATGTGTCTTGAAGGAGTTTCGCATATGATACCTACCCGTCCTATTGAGCTAGTTCATGTTTAAATGATTATAAAGAATTGAGGATAAGCTTAGGATGAAACTCTCCTAGTGGTGTTAGACTATGAAAACTTGAAGTTGCAATATCATTTTTGAGGATCGAAATAAGCATAATGATAGATGGTAGTTGTGGTTAAGAATTTTAGTGGTTCATTCAATGTTACTTGGAAAAAATTGTGGTCTTTAAATGTTGGACCCTAGCGGGAATAATTACCTTGTGGAATTTGGATTGGATGACCAAACTTGAGGAATATTGTCATAAGCGAAAACCGATGTATTGAGAGTTTGAAGGAGCTAAATAAATTGATTTACGGTCGCATTGCCCTATGATTGGAAAAATATAAGTGATTGAGATTTGTGACTAATCTCTTTTGAGGTTTTATGATTTAACTTTTGAAGATGAGAACGTTCATTGTTAATAGTTTTAGGGTAATGAGTTTTGGAATAAATTGGATCAAAGGATTTCAGGGTAAGTCTCTTTTACATTGTGGTTGTTAGTAGATATGGTCCCCTAAGATGAGATTTCTTTGGTTAGTGGTCTCAGATAGAGTTTTATGAATCTAAGGATTTTATATTACGTTAAAGGACCTCTCCTGCAGATTGCAATCTATGGACCGTAGTCGATGCTAATTAGGTTTGAATGGTTATGTTGATAACTTGAGGTCTCGTGGTTATGAAGGATCGTAGTAGAAATCAAATGTTTGAAAATGTTGAGGTGTAACTTGGGTAAATTACATCCTCTTGAGGATTAGAGTATCAGTAGAGTTAGTTCTATCGAGTTCTTGTAGATCTTCCTGCCGAGTTCATCGTGAATCTTCCTATCCCTAAGAGTTCGATTTGTTTCATTTGTGTGTGTTTTGTATATATTTTGTTATCGTGATTTGTGAACTTTATGTTCGAGTCGCTCTATGTATGTGTAATGTCGTGTTATTTTGATTTTATCTTTGAGAAAACTTTCGAATTTACATATTGTGTTTCTAAATTAACTTTTCAAAGAAGTCCAAGGATATATTTTGTACCTTGTTTTTGGAGAAAATAGATTTATGTTGCTTTTATATTTGGATTTTGTGTTTGGTTGGATGTTTGGACTTTTGTTATTGGAGACGTCTGGTGACTAGTCCTGCACTTACTAACACTTATTTTGATTTCACTATTTCGGCATTGATTTAAATTTTGATAGCTAGAGTTCTCGTTCACGACGGGCACCCTTGTGATTCGTAAATAAAGTTTCTCACTTATGAAAAATTTCCTTAAACCGTTTCGAGAAGAACATCATTTCATAAATGTTTTCCCTTGTAAAAGCTTTCGTGTTGATTTTGTAAACCGATTCTTGTCCTTGATACTTTTGGTTTTCTACTCTCAAGTTTCGAGGACGAAACTTTTTAAAAGGTGGGGTGATTGTAACACCCGCAAATGTACCCTATTTTTCTAGTAAAAATATTTTACGGATACTTTTCAGCAAATTTTAGTTTTAATTTAGAATTTAATTTTCCGAGTCGAATTTAGAATTTCCGAGTTCGTATTTGAAATTTCCGCGAGATTCCATGAGAATCCCGTTTTAAGTCGTCTTTGACTTTTCTTGACTTTTAAGTCGTCTTTGACTTTTCTTGACTTTTGAGTCGTCTTTGACTTTTCTTGACTTTTGAGTCGTCTTTGACTTTTCTTAACTTTTGAGTCGTCTTTAACTTTTCTTAACTTTTGAGTCGTCTTTGACTTTTCTTGACTTTCGAGCCGTCTTTGACTTTCGTTGACTTTCTCCTATATATACTCCCTCATACTCACCTTAACCTAATTCACTCTCTCACAACTCAATCTTCTTCTTCCTCACCATAAACACCAAAACCTAGCTTCCATTTTTTCCAAGCTTAGATTCGTCATAGTTCGTTCATTTCTCGCTCAAATTCTCGTAAGTTCGTCTTATTCTTCCCCTCTTATCTTCCTCTATCCGTATTGGTAATAAAATTACCGTCTTTCTCGCTTTTTAAATTATCCGTCTTTCTCTAGGTGAATGATATTCATCTTTTATTATCTAATTGTATGTAGGTGGAGACTAGGAAAGCTTAGTAACCGTTTAAAGACTCGTAAAGGTAACGGTGAAGGGTTACTCGATATCATTTACGTTTTTTAATGTGATTTCATGTTAGAAACCGTATTTAGATTATGGTTAGTATGCTTAGGACTTGTGTTGTTGTTGTTGGTTGTTGTTAGTTGTTAATTGATATGAGAATTGATGAATTGTGATGATAGATGTTACTTGTATTATGCCTTAGTGAAATTGTGGTGACTTGTGTGACTCTTACCTGTCCGAATAGGGCGCAGGCTGCGTCGTAGGACGCAGGCCGCGTCACCCGCTGCCAACAGAACTTTTCCTGCACTGACCCCTTTTCGTAGAATGATCATATCTCCTTCGTTACTTTCTTGTTTTGGGCGTGTGACATCTCGTTGGAACCGTAAGAGGTTAAGCTATCACCTCAACTTGGAATTTCTGAATTCCCATATCTAGAACTCTAGTTATGACCGTTTGAAGTGGACCCTTGTTTTCGTTGGTTTCCAAACAACATTGTTTTGGAGAGGTGATCTATGTTTTTATTCATTATGCTTCCTAAACTTGCTCTCATGCTTATGTATCATGTATTGATTCATTTTCATCATATTTAAGTTTATATAATGCCATATTCACATGTTTTTGTGACGGTTTTTGCTATGTCCCAATTTGAGTCGGTTTTTACAAATGATACGGTTTGAGCACTATTTTGTCTTGTGCTTTGTACTCTTATTCCCTTGGCTACCTTCCCGTTCGTAAGGCTGGAATGTCGGAACGGAGAGGTATCCTACTGCTTAAATGCATGTGTTAGTGGGCATATGACGACGTTGTTGGGAGTTGAACGCTATGCGGTGTTCGACCCGGCCGTCAAATGTTGTATACTTGCGAGGTGGTGTTATTTGCATGTAGCGTACCGCATGTTATGTGGCTAGAGCTCTTCCGCCTATTCGTGAATGTGTGCTAAGAATTTGAGGGTTAATCGGCGAATATGATTGACCGAGCTTGGATGCCCGAACGTTTCTCGCATGTCGAACTGGAAAATGCGATTCCGGGATTATGCCAGATTTAGATAGGGACCGTATCAGTATGTCGTACTACGGAGGAAATATTAGTGACATATAAGAAATGTGATCGTGTATGCGTTTCAGGGAAATGCTTATCTGGATCCTTTAATCATACTGCCATGTAACACGAGCTAGTGAGATTTCATTTTACCGTGAGAGTTGTCGTCTTGTGTCGTCTTTGAATGCGTGATTTCATGATATTGTTCATGGTCATTGCATGATTGGACACCGTCAATGTCTTGGTTCGTGAATGGATGATAATATGTTGGATTTATTGTGATCATCGCATGACTTGACTTGGTTTGTCTGTCGAGTCTCAATCTTATCAATCTTATACCGCTAACGGTGAGATGCAAGCCCTAGTGAGCGTATTCGGTTGCCTAAGAGTGTCTTCCCCGAGTCTTTGAATAACATGATGGATTCGGATTTGTATTCCATATGCTCTTATCATTATTTATCGAATTGCCTATCTATCCTTATCGTATCTCACATGTAAATCTATATATGCATGATTTTACTTTTGTATTTCCTTCTATGTACGTTTAATGTGATATGGCTGGGAGAACCCGGAGTTACTCCCCACTGACTGTGGCGTTCATGTTTTTCATGAATGAAAAGGTTGCTTGCTTGGATGCCTTTTTGGATATGATGTTTTGGGGTTCGGGTGTGAGCTAGCGGGCGTTGTCCCTGGAAGTTTTCACCTCTAGACGATATTAGCTAGTTTTGCTAAACACTTGTTCTTTGCTAACATTTTAAGAGACCCCGTCTCTTTGTTGTATTTCCTTACTTATTTGTAATATTTTGACACTCCTCGTGTTATATAACTTGCATGTTTAAAGGTTTTTAAAAATACCGTATTTCCACATATCTTTTCACATGCTTGTATGTTTTATCTTTCCGCATTCGCGAGGGTTGTCACATTAATTATGTAGACACACTATTGTGGAGGACACCTATTCCAACACAAATCCCATCTTGTTGCCAAGGGGTATAATCAAAAGGAAGGTATTGATTATGAAGAAACGTTCTCCCTTATGGCCATGCTCAAATCTATTTGGATTCTGCTTGGTATAGCTGCATACCATAATTATGAGATATGGTAAATGGATGTGAAAACAATTTTTCTCAATGGGGAGTTAAAGGAAGATTTCTATGTAATTCAACCTGAAGGTTTCACATTGTCGTCTTGTAATGAAAAAGTATGTAAGTTTCAACGATCTATTTATGGATTAAAGCAAGCTTCTTGGAGTTGGAATGTCCGTTTTCACACGACAATTGAAAAGTTCAATTTTGTGCGATGTGAGAACTGAGAAGGAGCCATGTATGTACAAGAAGGTTACTGAGAGCATTATCATTTTATTAGTATTATATGTTAATGAAATTTTACTAATGAAAATTAATTTATCAACCATACAAGAGACAAAGGCTTGGCTATCTAAACAAGTTCTCCATGAAAGATTTGGGAGAAGCAACTTATATTCTTGGAATAAAGATCTATAGAGATAGATCAAGGAAGTTGCTTTGACTCTCCCAGTCTATGTACATTGATTCCATCGTAAAAAGGTACCACATGAAAAAAATCCAAAAAAGTTATTTACCAATAGGCTTTGGAATTTCTCTATCTAGAAAGGATTGTCCTAAGGCCCTAGAATAAAGGGAACACATGAGTAAAGTCACATATGCGAGTGCAGTGTGAACTCTCATGTATACCATGGCATGTACAAGGCCAAATGTTGCTTACGCGCTAGGAGTTTCGAGTAGGTGCCAAGGGAATCCAGGCGAGAAACATTGGAAAGTGATAAAATCCTTTCTTAAGTACTTGAGAAGGACTAAGGATCAATTCCTCATTTATGGAGACAATGACTTAAATTGTTCAGGTTATATTGATGCTAGTTTTGCATTAGATAAGGATGATAGTAAGGCCACCTCTGGTTATGTTTTTACTTTGAATACTAGAGCAGTGAATTGAAAGAATTCCAAACACGCCACAGTTGCAGATTCGGTAACTGAAGCAGAGTATATAGCTGCATGTGATGCTGCTAAGGAAGTCGTTTGAATGAGAAAGTTCTTAACTGAACTTGGCGTAGTTTCTTCAGTAAAGGAAGTTGTTCCTTTATTGTGTTACAATATATGCGTTATTGCACATGCAAAGAGCCAAGGTTACACCATTGATCTAAACATGTTCTGTGAAAGTTTTACCTGATTAGAGAAATTATTGAACATGGAGATGTTCAAGTATAAAAAGGTAGAAGGAAATTGTAGAAAATTATAAGTGATTGGCTCCAGGTCAAGTGGGAGATGATTTTTGAAATTATGCTCTAGACCTAATCATTATGTAACATTATTTCTGAACACATTTCATATTGATTTTATTTATTAATTGATATATTGATAAAATGACATTGTTTTTTTAATCATATTGTGTTTGAGAACCATATGCGATAAGTCCTTGATTGAACTGTATGCTTGGCATTATAATTAAGATTATAATAATGAGAGTCAAGCATTATAGGGTTTGATCAAAAGAATTTCTTGGTCCAAGGGTTATTAAAAGAGGTTGTGATGATCCAGATAGACTAATATATGTACAACTTTATTCATTGGATGAATATAATGGATCTCATTCATTACGTTGTATGTATTGGTCACCATATAGAGATATGATCATTGAACTGACCGAAAGGAGGTTTCCAATGGTTGTTTTACCTATTAACTATCAATATGGAAATTCTCAAAAGGAGTGAATGTAATTCTTTTTACTTTGACCTGAGTTCACCATTCTAATTAATAGAATACTTGTTATACTTTGATCCCTGACAACTAGTGTGTAAAATACTAGCTAAACGGTTATTGGGTTTAATTGAGTACATGTGAAGTTAGTGGTGAGTCGGATGGAATTCATCAACTCGAGGTAACGAGTTTGAATTTTATGTTGTCATTAATCTTATTGGTTGTATCAAGACCTTGGCCAAGGTAGATGAATGGTTCAAGAAATGAGTTTCTTGAAGTCCATTTGCCTGCCGTAGTGATTTATATGGAATATAGTGGTTATCTAACAGGGTTTGACAGTTTTTAACCATACCCTAGGATGATCCTGAGTTGGAAAGATGGAAGGAAATGATACATTACCCTTAACCAGGTTCGTCTTCATTGGATGTTGATATTCACATTATCCAGTCCTTGAGGAGTGATGTTAGACGCCAACCTCGGTTAGTAATTAAGACTGTTGACTCTGGGTCAAGTGGGAGATTGTAGGACTTATGCCCCAGACCCAATCGAATCGGTAACGTTAATTATTACTGGCTTAATGTTGAACCTAGATGGTCACAAACTTACGGGTTAACGTTTGCACTTAAGATAACTTTATAATATTATATGAGAATAACTAATGTATCTAGATGCCATATTATGGTATTAACTCATAACACAAAAGATACGTTTAATAAAAGGAGAAAGTATTCCATAGTATTAAAATAAGGAAGTAAAATAAAGAGTTTATTTTATTTTTTCCTATAAATACTTGGATTTGGGAATTAGAAAAACAACACAAAACTCATCCTGTTAGTTTCCGCCCAAAAGATAGAGAGAGAGAAAAAGGGTTTTCTCAAGAGTCTCTTTTATATCTCCAAGTCGTCTCAAATGTTGAGAGTGTAGTTCGTACCCGGTGTGTAGACTCCGATTTTTGGAGTTATTCGATGATCCGTCTTAATTCCAGGTATGTGAACTTACCTCTTTTGTTTACATAAATTTCAATGCAATAGGCATCTAAAGGATCGTATAACTATTAATTCTGCTACGTATACCGATCCTTCAGCAAGGACATTTGTTATAATAGAAACAAGAAAAGACAAATAAAGAATAATAAAGATAATAACGCACGAATTTACGTGGTTCACTAACGATATGTTAGCTATATTCACATGGCAGAAGAAAGGAGAGCTTTATTAATGTTGAGGAGTTTTTACAGAGTTTCGGATTCAGATTTCAGATTGTTATGATATGCATAACTGTTAGGGTTAGCTTAGAGAGTTTATATATTATTCTCTAAGACCTAATATAGAAACCTAGAAGGCCCAAAACAGACTATTGGCCCACAACATTATCCTAGCCCAAACAGATTAACATATACCGTTTAAGTTCCCCGCATTATCACTCAAAGTGGTAACTAAAGCGATTCAAGGCATAAATAAAACAACATCAATAGAGATCATCCCCGAGCTTTAAATTATTGTGCCATCCTTTAGAATGAAAAATTTTGATACTGACATACCACATGAATCCAGTTTTGATGTTATAACCTAAGAGCTTCAAACGCTGTCAATATTATTAATCAAGACCCATAACCATTTATTTACCACAATTTTATTCAACGACAAGAGTTCCTTAATATTAAAACCACCATCATTGCAGAGAGAACAATTGGATGCCTAACTCTTAAAGATAATTTCTTCCACCATCAACTATATTCCACAAACTTTCTTTACAAATTTTTTTAAATAATATTATGACTCGTTTTGGAAGGAGAAGAGTAGAACCTTAAAGTGTTTCAAGCTAAAAATAACATAATTGGGTAATTAAACCTTACACACATAAAAAAGAAGCCTTGTTCGCTAATGATGTAAAGCATTGTGAACTTTGTTAATAAGATCTTCAAATATAGAAATATTAACTTTCCCTTCATTAAGAGAAATACCAAGATATTTCAAATAAAAACTGTAACAACCCGAAAAATACCAATTTTTCTAGTAAAAATATTTACTAACACTTTTCAGTAGAACTTAAGTTTTTAAAATAGGAAATTTTGTTCCGAGTCTTATTTTGAAATTCCGCGTTCGTATTTGGAATTTTTGAGGGATTCCATGAAAAGACCGTTTTTAGTCATCTTTGACTTTTCTTGACTTTAAAGTCGTCTTTGACTTTTCCTTGACTTTTTAAAGTCGTCATTGACTTTTTCTTGACTTTTAAGTCGTCCTAAACTTTTCTTGACTTTTAAGTCATCTTCGACTTTTCTCGACGTTTCAGTCAACTTTGACTTCCGTTGACTTTTCCCGACTCGTCTCATAAGTATGAAGACCGAAATTTTATTTAAAAAAATAATATTTTTGATTTATGTTTATTTAGATTTATTAAGATTTATCATAATTTAATATAATTATTTTGAATTTATTCGGAATTTAAAGAATAACTTTTACGGTTTTTAACCGAACATCATTTAACTATTCCCGACTCATCGTAAAGCGCGACACAAAATCGAAACTCGACTTTGGCATGAGTCACACGCGCGTGTCATCGCTTTCCACTCACCATAAGATATTTTAATTGTTTTGAATAAACTAATCAAAATATCTAGATATTTATCAACTTTATCGATCAGTTAACGAAAATTACGCAAATCGAGCGAAAACATACCCGACAAGCTCATATCCACACGGCTCAACCTCCCTCTAATAGCCTTGATATTTTCATTTCTTTGGATTACAATATCATAATATCTAGATATTTGTTGTAATTAACGTTATCGTTAATTATATTTAATCGTTTACCGTAAAATAATTATTAAACGCGAGTCAATTACGTAACAACAATTTCAAAACTCGACATCCTTATTTGCCTATATTTACACGGCACACACACACCCTACATTACTCACAAACAACTTTTCATTTTACAACAAATCAAATTAAGATCAAAACATCACTTTAATTGATCGTTCTTCGTGTTTTTCGTCGTTCATCATTTGTTCTTCATCGTTCTTGAGCAAAACCTCCATAAAATCTTCATTTCTTAATTAAATCCATCCTAATTTATATTTCTAGACTCTCCTCTTCGCTCCTCATCTTCCCGTACGGTTTTATTTCAATTCCGTCAAAATCGTTTTCAAGACTTTAATTATGGAAAATCATATTTTAAGTTCTAATAATGTTTTCTTTCATTTCTTATATGGGAAGATTTTGAAGACGAGTTTGGTGACTCGTATAATCTTAGGAAGACTAGAAGACGGGTTTCTTAGTTCTTAGTTCTTAGTATTTTGGTGCTACTTGATTTTAGCTAGCTAAGGTAACGATTCCGAGTTACTCGACGGATAAATGTTACATAGCTTTGGTTTTTCTTTAGTTTTGGTTCATCTTTAGTTTTTTTTCATATTATTATGATTTTATGATTTTTAGTTAGTAACATGTTAAGTAGTAGTTATTATGGTGTTTTATGATTTTTTTATTATTTTAATTAACATGTTGTTTGTTTCTTTTTGAATGTTGGATGATTCTTTTCATATCATGATTTTGTATGATTGATGGTTGTTTTGATTTTTTAATAAAATGGGTGTTGATTAATTAAAAACATGTTAGAATTAATTTGGAAATTTGGGGTTGTTGTTTGGTGGTGGCCGAATTGGTGGCTGGAAAACCGGTCCAAACCAGGCCGGTCCAGGCCGGTTCAGACCGGTCTGGGTTGGTCCATGGTGGTTCCGGGTTTTGGTCTTTGGGTTGTGTCAATGTTTGATTGTTTAATTGTTGTTTTGACGGGTTTTAATTATGTTAAAGCATGCGGGAAATAATTAGAAACGGTTTTTAGTAAAACCGTTAAAAAGGCCAAAACAACCCATTTTGCCCAAAACAGGCCGTGGGGCCCAAATCAGGCCCATGTGGGTCCGGCCCAAACTCAGCCCGTGGGTCCCACTTTGGTACTTGTGACGGTTTTTGAGTTATCGTCATTTTTACCGCGTTTGTACAAATAATTAGCAAGCGAGAAATACTAATAAGTAAAATATTTAATTAAAACGGTTTTTCATTAAATTATTATTTCTCACATGTTAAAAAATTATAAGACGAGATCGTAGTTTAAATTGGATATCAGTTAAGTCAAACGGGGTTCTGGTATGTTATAATAATTCACATGTTAGAAGTTAATAAAATAACATGTATTGAATATGTTGATTTTTATGTGTAAGTCTATGTGATAAAGACTCTGTTTCTAGCCGGTTTGATCCAACGGTTTTGGTCAAACTAAGATCTAGTCAGCCCCGATTTGACTGATGACCCGTCGCGGGACTAGGGTCGGGGATTTGTCTTCAAGTAAGGTTTTATTTGATTATTGAATTAGCCTTAGTAGATATGAGGCGATACGATATTTGGTTATTCTTTATATGAAATGAGTCACATGATAGGATGTTTTTCCTTCCCGGACTGTTTTAATTATATGGTTTGTGGTCGTGTTTACTAGTACCCATAAGAATTATGAGTATATGGCGTCTTGACCATTCTAATTCTAAATGAGTATCTTGGACCATGACATTGATAGGTCCGTACTGTCTTTAACGAGTATATGTTCACCGTCGATAGCTTTTGTGTCCCGGCTTGGTGGGTTTATATCCAAGTCGGGGCATGGCATCCTAAGAGTTCCGCTTTGGGAAGGAGCCAGCTTAAGTACTAGCCATCTCTGCTTAGGGGGTCGCCTAGTAGAGTTTCTCATAGACGGTTATGTCATGGGACGGGGAATGGAATAGCTGTTGTCGCTAGGTCTGATCAGTCTAGGACTAGGATGTTTTCCTACCTTGTGGTATAGCCTCGAGTTACAATCGCCTATGGACGGTACTAGGAACTTATGCCTGTTTGTAGACGTATTGGTCTTTCATGTTTGTATGATTCTATGAGTTCTAGAAGGTGAGATGCAAGCCGGCTAGGATTGATAGAGTTTGGATTACCGATTGTTAACTGATTCACATGATTACGTGTTGATTCGGGTTTGAGTGTATCATGGCCATGTTTCTGAGAGGAACCTCTGAGCTAGCATACCAGCTTCCCTACCTCGAGTTATAGTTTTTTATCGGTTTCACATGATAGCTTTCACATGCTAGGTTATTTGTTAGTTATCTGTTTCATAACATGAAAAGCATATCATATATGTTAAAGTTTTGTATTTTCCCTATACATTGCTTTTATGTTATTCATGTTTAATTAAACTCGACATTTCGTGGCTGGGAGAACTCGGAGTTACTCCCCACTGACTGTGGCTTCCGTGTTTATATTTAATGCGGTCGAACAGGTGGTGTTGCATATTTGGGGTACATGGACGAGCTAGCGAGCGAAGTATTTACCTTGGACCTATATTCGGTTCATAGTTTGTATATTATTGTACACACTTTTATTTCCGTATTTATACGGTAGATATGTCTCCCGTCTTGTATATTTCTTTTGTATAATATTATTTCCGTTTTGTAATGAACCTTTTTATTTATGACACCTTCGTTATGTATTCTCATATTTTATTTAGTTAAATTATTTTTTTTCTTTCCGAAAATTTGAGGGTGTCACAGTTGGTATCAGAGCTATTTTGCTCCCGACGCACGTTTGTGTACCCTTGCATAAATAACTTGACCTTAATAAATAATAAACTTGTGAGATAGAAGGGTAAGATGGGTAGATTAGGATTTATGTTGTAGTCTCTTTGTTCTTGCTAAATGATAAGTACTAATCTGTGTTTTATTTTGCAAAGATGCCTCCGAGGATTGACACCGCTATTTTAGCAGCTCTTACCGTTATTATCCAAAACCAGCAAAACCAGCAAAACCAGCAAAACCAGCAGGCAAATCCGATTCCTACTCCTATTCCTGACCGTGAGAGACACGGAAGTTGTACGTGGGTTGCTTCACAGCTATCGAGGAGCCAAGCCAAAACCTACGATGGCGAAGTTGATCCCGTCAAACTTTCTGAGTGGTTACGGGAAATGGAGAAGAATTTTGCTTTGTATGATGTCCTTGAAGAGGATAAGGTCCGTCTTGCTTCTCACTTCTTAGTGAGGGAGGCGGATCAGTGGTGGACTCTTTCTGGTCCTACTGCGAAGTTGGAGCCTAATTTCGGGTGGACTCGTTTCCGGGAACTATTGGAGACGAGGTTTTATCCGGATGAACTAAGGCAACAGAAGTTGAAGGAGTTCATTGATTTTAAACAGGGGATTCTTTCGGTTCAAGAGTTCACCAGCAAGTTTAATGAGTTGGCTCATTATGCCACTCGACTTATTTCTAGGGAGGAGGACAAAGCTTTCTTTTACTTAGGAAAGCTATCTCCTCAGGTGAAGGGGAAGATAAGTAGGGGTTCTACTTCTTGTGTCTCGATTTACAATGATGCTTTATGGGCGGAGAGTTCTATTCGGGAGATTGCCGAGGAGGCCCGTACTTCGTTTGTAGCTCCTAATGCCTTTGGCAAGAGACCTCTATATCCTGCTTCCCGACCTTCCTTTTCTCCTTCTTTTCCAAACAAGAGGAGAAACTTTCAGAGTGGACAAGCAGCTCCGACAAACCGTCCATTCTTCCCTAGCAACAACAACGCCCCTAAGGGTCGTATCTGCTTTCGGTGCAAGATGCCTATGCATCCGGGTTTTAGCTGTTTCAACAAGCCACTGGTGTGCTTTAATTGTCAGAAACCGGGACACAGGTATGATGAATGTCCTGATAAGAAGAAGACAACTTTTACACCGGTTGTTTCTGGGAGACCTAAGGGTCGAGTTTTCGTTATGAGCCGCGCTGAGGCCGATGCTCAACCAGACCTGGTGACTGGTACGTCTCAATTTATGAAATCCGTGTTTAATTTTATTAGATACGGGAGCTTCTTTGTTTCTTCCTCAGCCTCGTTTTCCTTTTTCGCCTCCGTCTTTTTCATCTTATCTTAGTCTTTAATAATGCTTCCTAATGTTCCTAATATCATGATCTTTTATCCCTACTCTCTTGAGAGGTAATTGTCTTTTAGCTATCGTAAGGGTTAGTAGAGGTGTTTTGAAGGCGTTTCAAATATGATAACTAACCATCCTATGGAGCTAGTTTCGTGTTTAAATGATTATGGAAAATAGAGAATAAGTTTAGGAAGAAACTATCCTAGTGGTTTTAGACTATGAAAACTTGAAGTTGCAATATCATTTCTTTTTGAGGATCGAATTAAGCATAATGGTGGTTGGTTGTTGTGGTTCAGAGTTTTAGTGGTTCTTTAAATGTTACTTGAAAAAAATTTGTTGTCGTTAAATGTTGGACCCTAACGAGAATAAATACTTTGAGGAATTAAGATTTGGATGACACAACTTGAGGAAGATCGTCATAAGCGAAAACTGATGTATTGAGAGTTTGGAAGAGATAAATAAATTGATTTACGGTTGCATTGTTCTATGTTAGGCAAAAGTTAAGTGAAATAATATTTGTGTGACTAATCTCTTTGAGGTTTTGTTATTCAACTTTTGAGGATGGGAAGGTTAATTGTTAATAACTTAAGATAATGAATTTTGAAATAAATTGGATCAAAGGATTTCATAGTAAGTCTCCTTTACTTTGGGGTTGTTAGCGGCATTGTTTCCCTAATTATGAATATTTTGATGGTGATTTCCAATAATAGTTTCGATGGATTTTAGAAGATGTTAATTGAATTGGAATAATTGGGAGTTGCTACTCGATGTGGCATGCTTATGAAATATCTTGGTAGGAATCCGATGATTAAAATGTTGAGGATATATTGCACTCCCTTGAGGACTAGTTTACTTGTACAGTTAGTATTGTCGAGTTACTATCGACATTAGAATTTTCATAGAGGGAAGATAGTATTGGGGTTCATCCTTCTTTTTTCTTTATTCTTTCCTTCTTTCTTTCTTCTTTCTATTCGATTTATTCTTTCGAATATTTCGTTCCTTCTATCAATTGTCATCTCGTATAGATAGGATATTAGAAGCTTTAGTTCGAAGTTTTAGGTATAGATAGTAGTGTTATTACTTTTACTATAGAATTTTTGAATTAAAAGCTTTTAGAAATGTTTTATGATTTCAAGTATTTTACCGTCAAGGAGTGTTGAGACTTGTTATTGGAGACGTTCGATAACTAGTTTTCTCATTTATTGATGCGAAAATGTATCTTTTAAAGTCTTTGACTTGGGACGTCGAGGTTCTTAACGGCCGACGAGAACTTTCCGTTCCATTGATAAGACCCTATATTTTTATTACAAGTATATTTTTAACCGTTTTGAAATAGACCTACATATATGTTACGTTCCTTCTTCTAAGTTTCGAGGACGAAACTTTTTAAAAGGAGGGTGATTGTAACAACCCGAAAAGTACCCGATTTTTCTAGTAAAAATATTTACTAACACTTTTCAGTAGAACTTAAGTTTTTAAAATAGAAATTTTTGTTCCGAGTCTTATTTTGAAATTCCGCGTTCGTATTTGGAATTTCTGAGAGATTTCATGAAAAGACCGTTTTTAGTCATCTTTGACTTTTCTTGACTTTTTAAGTCGTCTTTGACTTTCCTTGACTTTTAAAGTCGTCATTGACTTTTTCTCGACTTTTAAGTCGTCATAAACTTTTCTGGACTTTTAAGTCATTTTTGACTTTTCTCGACTTTTCAGTCAACTTTGACTTCCGTTGACTTTTCCCGACTCGTCTCATAAGTATGAAGACCGAAATTTTATTTAAAAAAATAATATTTTTGATTTATTTTTATTTAAATTTATTAAGATTTATCATAATTTAATATAATTATTTTGAATTTATTCGGAATTTAAAGAATAACGTTTACGGTTTTAACCGAACGTCATTTAACTATTCCCGACTCATCGTAAAGCGCGAAACAAAATCGAAACTCGATTTT